>BCIJ01000023.1:0-101033 GCA_001599935.1 Holtermannia corniformis | reverse complement strand
CCCGACTTGATGGCTTTCGCCAAGAACGCAGAACGCCAGGCGTCCCAAGACTGCAGGGTGACAGCTTCCCGCTCCACCCAGTCCTCGAGCCGCGCCGAGGCAATGCTCGAGTTGCAAATGCCCAGCACGATTGCCAGGCGCCACACCTCATCCTCCGTCTTCTCCTTGGGGACGAAGAGCCCCTTTGAATTCAAGTACCTGAACAGGCCCTTGACGTGCGCGAGCGCGGGCTCAGCGTCTTTGGATGGTGTGTCGTACACCGGCAGCTTGAGGCCACTGGCGTCCGACATGTTTAGAGTTGAGTCAGATGACGGTGACTCAGAGGGGAGACGGGTGAGGAGACGGAGGATGTTGCGAGGGTAGCTGACTGCTGATGTAGAGGACACAGTCAACTGGGAGTAGGTGGATGGGGACGGAGCGCCGGAGCGGTCCGTGCAGGGCGAAAGGGGGTACTCGTCAAGGTCGTCTCTGCCGTAGAGGTTCGACCCAAGCTCGTCGTCGTAGTTTTCAATGGATGGGGAACTTGGCATGTACTGGACGGATCGGCGTTTCTAGGCAGGTATAGAGTTAACAAGTTGGTGAGGGACCGGCGCGATGAACGCTCCTGCACAGCGGCTGTTGTATATCGGCCCGCCGCGCTCCTCTCACCGCTTGCCGCCTCTCTCTAGGCTCTCTGGACACTAGGCTCTGGACACTAGGCTCTTGACGTTGACTGGACGTGGGGGACTGGGCGATGACTAGGCAAGGGAAAGGGGGGGATAGGGGCTAGACACTGGGCGTTGGATGTTTTGAAAAAAGTGGAAGACCACGCGGGTCAACACTGCTGGGCGGGGCTGGACGAGGAAGCAAAACAGCAACCAGATGTATCGCTAGAGTACTCTGTGCTCGATGGGGAAAGGATTGATCAGCGAAGACGGCGCGCCGCGCCGTCAACTACAAGTGCTCAAAGCTCGCGGACAACTTGCAAGTAAGGACGGTGTGGCGGACTTACAAAATGGCTGCTGACGGTCTCACCAAACCACTCACAAAGTCCAAGTTCCTTTTGTTCATGGAAATGCTTGCTATGGCTCAGGCAAAGAGTGAATAGAAGAGTGTTCTCAAGCGGTGGGAGAAATAGCATTTCYCAGTGTGTTTACGCTAATAGAGTCTGAAGAGTGTCTTGTTCAACGCGCCTTGCGTTGGGTGGGAGTGTTGCAAGATTCAACGCGTCGGCGCGAGTGGTATTTTTCCAGCGAACTTTCAGACGTCTTTTCGCTCAAAGCTGCATGTACCTCTCTGCATCGAACCAATCTATCGGTTTGCTGACAGAGAGGTACGCTGCTTTGATATTAACTTGTTGTACTCTGCTTACTTGTAATTAGCGTCGTCTCCAACAGGTTAATATGCATCGAACCATTCTACCGGTTTGCTGACAGAGAGCGTCGTCTCCAACAGTTGACTGATCCGGATTCACGCGGCGAGCTCTGCCGCACGAGCAACGGCGGGTTTGACAGACTGCACGCAGCGTGAGTACAGCCTCTGCCTAAGTTTTCCTCGACATCCCTCCTGTCGTCCGGCAATAGAATGCGGCTGAAACGGCGAAAGGCTGAACTGGTCCAGCAACGGATTGTTGAAGGCTACATTTAGAGTTGCGGGCTTCCATTCCGACCGAGATGCAGTAGTGTGCGCAAGCTGAACAGATTGCCGCTCTGCGGCCTCGAGTGGCTACTGGTGCTCGAGACCTTGTACGGTCATCCCAAATGATACCATCGTAAAGTACAAATCGTGAGACTACAAGCGTAACGGTCCTCTCAGAAGGCAAGTGCGAAGCGGGTCAAGTCGGCGCCGGCGATAAGGGAGAAGATGGAGTGTGCTTTGGATGCGACGAGGTGGCCTGAGCGGTCAAGTCGGCGCCGGCGATGGAGGACGAGGGGACGATACCGTCGGGGGGAAGGGCAGCTAGTGATCGAGCTGGCGAGCGGGGTCGAGCGCTGACCTTCTTGGTGGGTGGGTCAGCTGGCTTCAGACGCCCAAAGGTCTGAACGTAGGCCCTTTGCAGCAGCCGACCGTCGAACGTCGAGCCCACCTCGCGCCAGTGCTGGTACTTGTTCAGCCATTTTCGCCTGTCGGCAAGCTCTAGCAACAAGGCCTGGACTCGAGCTGCCAGGCAGGGGAGGCGGATGATGGCCTGGAAGGATCCCTCGATGTAGGACGTGGTCGGCGTACCAAACTTGATCCGCTTTGACAGATACCTCCGAACCGCCAGCTGACAAGCACTCGGCGCGTCGCGAACGAGCGTGTTGCAACGGTTGTCCGGGTGCAACCGCTGACTCAGGTGGCAATAGAGGTGGTAAACGTCAAAGGTCGAAGTCGTAATGATGCCAGCCTCTGCCAAACTGAGGAGAATCGCGCCAATGGCCGAACGATGGTTGCCGTCGAGGAACACTTGGCCGACGCGGATGCGTACGCCAAGCTTGACGGCGCGCGTCAGTGCAGCAGCTAGTCCCTGTCAAATGTTAGCCAGAGTTCAGACAATGATGCGTACCGAAGATCTACTAAAGATCAAGGGGTCACGTACCTCTTTAACCTCGACCAGACCTGGCCACCAGCCTGCCATGTCCTCTTGCACGCCTTGACCGGCTCGATCTTCCGCGCTGAGCACCTCCTCGCACAGGTCTGTCGTGGCCTGTGAGTGGTACCCGGAGGGGAAACCCGAGGGTGTGACGCCACCAGTTACGAGACGGTTGACTTGCAATAGACGGACCGGGTCATCGCTGGGCCGCGCCCCGGTGAGCGTCTCGAGGCCCATCTGTTCCGCAATGACTTGCGCTCCGTAGTGTCCGACGGCAGCTTGGAGCGCACGGGGGGAGAGGGCGGCGTAGCGATCGGACACCGAGTCTGGAGCGAATCGCGAAGCGTAGCCCGAGTCGCCGCCGGACGAAAAGGGGGTCGCCTCGTTGTCGGAAGGCGGGCGAAAAGCGAGAGGGAGGGAAGGGGGATCTGGGTCAAGGTCGGTCAGTGAAAAGAGCGGCGGGTCCCAACATCTTGGCGTACAGTGGAGAGCGCTATAGTCTGTAGATCCATTAGTTGGTGTCCGTCGGAGAATCGAGTGAGAAAAACGTACCGTCAGCATTGTGTTTGGGCGGGAGTACCGAGCCGAAATCACAAGAGCTGAAGCTGTGGTCATCATCAGCATCTACATCAGGACGCGGCTCTGATTACCGACAATAGCGCCATGGTGACGGGGAATTGGTGTCTGTGCAAGCCAGGGGTAATGAGCACCTCGCGGAACGTCAACGTCGCTCGCTTTCCACGCAGTCGATGCACTCACCAATGTACGAAAACGGACGACTTGGTTTGCTGAAAGCTTGGTGATGCTTGCCGGGCGTCGCGTTGTACAAGACGATCACTGCAGGTGCTTGTGGTGGTGGAATGGTGGACCGAGTGGTTGACTCGGATTACGGCTGTGATGTCACGTGACCGCAAGTGGCACAACGCTCGAGATCACTGAGATCGTCGAGACGAGTGTTCCGAGAGCGCAGAACCGCGATGCATCTGTGCGAATCTACTCTGGAACGGCCAAACGAGGGCGACGGTACAGAGCCCGAGCCAAGCAAGCGGGGCAAGCAGGAGGAAGACAGGGGAAGGGGGCAGGACGATCGCGAGATTGGTGCTCTCGTTCCTAGAACAGAGAGGCAGAGCACATCGGGTGAAGAAGAGAGACGAGGAGAGACGAAAGGGGATTTCGAGTGGCGAGGTGCCATAACGCCGTGATCCCGGGTTATGCTCCAACCCCCTACAACCCCTATCGAGCTGGGTCAACCGCGGTCGAGTGTGTCAACCTTGACAGCAGTAACAGCCAACGCGATGCGGTCCGAGTCACACTTCGCACGATCAGGGTCCGCAAGGCAAAGCCGCTGTCGTCGTCGACAATGTGCCGGCCGACCAGCCAGCTCTCTCTAAGACTGAGCTCAAGAAACGGCGCAAGGCGCAGCAGAAAGAGCGCAAGAATGAAGAGCGCGAGCAGCAAGAAGGGCGAGAAGCAGGAGCGCGACAAACGTGACAAGGAGGACGGCGAGGTGAGTGGTCACAGCAAGTGGGCTCGGGTGCGCACAGACCCGTGGCGAGCGGGTTGCAGGCGTTGATCAAGGTAGCGGCGGGCGGGCACCAGCATACCTTGGTGAGCTGGTGTCCTCGTCAGAGTACTGGCTCTGGTCTCGAGAGCCGTGTGCATACTCCAAGCGGCTCGCAGCGGGGGGCAAGTCGTCAAAGGACCCCACTCGCTTAGTGCAGCAGAGGTCACATGCACGGGCCAGCCATCCAAGCCGTCTCGGCGCTTTTCCTCGCCAGCTACCTAGCTCTGATTGGATCCACCTTCGTCTGCGCGGAGTAGTCGCACCACACGCAGAGAATAGGCTCATCCCGCAAATACTCTATACAGGCCGAGCTGACGAGTCCAGGACCGCGCGGTGCACAACTACGGCAAGCTCCCCGTGCACCAGTCGACCGAGCGCACCGGTAAGTACTCACAACGCCCTATGGCACCCACTCACGCCACAGGTCGCAAGCGCGCTAAAATCTCCGACCTGACGAAGGCGTCTGAGGGCCTGCATGTCGTCGTCCGCGCAAGGCTCTACAGCTCGCACGGTTCGTTGGCAGTGTGGACAGGGGCAGCGCTGATCCCATCAGGCGGCAAGATCGTCTTCATCACGCTCCGCCAGCAGATGCACACCCTGCAGGGCATCTTGACCGTCTCGAAAGAGGGTGACGAGCACCAGATCAGCAAGCAGATGCTCAAATTTGTTACTCGCGTCCCGGTACGTACTACAGCTACCTGCCTGGCCCACCTAACAGCACAGCTTGAATCTCCCGTCCTCGTCGAGGGTGTCATTAAGACAGCCAAATTCAAGTCATGCACAATCTAGGACTGCGAGATTGCCGTGCAAAAAGGTGGGTTCTTGATGCGCTTGTAGCCCGCTGACACGTGTAGCTTTACAATGTCGTCGAGGTCCCCAGCTTACCGTTCACGGTTGAAAACGCCTCGTGCAGCGTGGTCATCTATGATCTGGTACGTTGTGAGCATAGGCAGGCAAGGCTGATTCTCCCAGAAGGACGCCCAGTTCTGGCTCGACCAGGATCAACTTGTTCAGCATCAGCGAGACACATACAGCGCAATCACCGTCGCCACCCTCGGCAACATGATCATCCGCCAGGACAAGAGCTGGCAAGTACGCAGCAAGCAGCAGAGCATCGAGATCGCTACACTGAGCAAGGCTATCGAGTCACTCATACTCTTGCTCGCTGCTGCAAACCACAAGCGCCGCCCACGATCGGCGCGGCCATGTCCATCAACGCCTCTGTCGTGGGCAGCAGGAGCTCCAATCGGCCGATGCGGCTCTCGCCGAGATCACGGCCATGCGCGTCGACCTTGACACTCGCCTCAACAATCACGTCTTCGACCATCGTGTAGGTACTACGCCGACTTTCAAGCTGGCAGACGTTGGCAGACGCCCATCAACCGGTCCGTCTTTCGCCTCCCCGCCTTGTACGACATTTTTATGCGCGGCGAGGAGAGCCTGTGGCCTCGAGCGTGTCGTCATGCTCAACCTAAGCTCGGCAACATCCGTCGCGCCTCGCTCTTCCCGGGCGACCGTAGGCGTATTCGACCGTAGGCGTATTCAACCGTAGAGCGTGGGTGGTGTGGCGCTTGCTTGAGAGTGGTGAGATGTTGTCCAAGGGTATACGAGATTGTAAAGCCGCTGTCAATAATACTGTCATCGAGTTGCACGCGCCTCGCAAAGGCGACCGATTTCCCTGTGGTTATGGCACGTGAATGAACAGATCCGTCAAAGTCATGAGTACACGAGCTCGGGGGAACTCAACAGCACCACATGTACTGTGTGAGGACGTCGCCGAGAGAAGGCGATAGCCCGTTTGGACGGGGAGTGAGATCAGCGAATGCCTGTTCATGCCGCGGAGATCGGGGTGACGGGACTCGATGATCGACGAAAGAGCGGAGCACTACAACATTCGCGCGGTGGCTCTCCGCCGGTGGATGTAGCCGAGCGTGCCATTGCACGACTCGGCAGAGAGCTGCACTGGGAGTTCGAACTCGGAGTTGAGGGTGGGGTGAAGCTGGCGGTGTGTCAATGTCGGAGCAGCGGGCTCACGTCAGCCGTCGCTCACAATTCACACAGCCAGAGCACGATAAAGGTCGAGGTAGAGACTAGGGATTGGACGCGGACGTAGACTTGTAGCCAAGACAAAGACAAAGTCGGGTTGCTGTGGTCGATCCAAGCAGTATTTATCACACGAGTACATCGCAGTCATCACAGTCGTTACTGTACAAGTGTCGTGACGGGGAACGATGGCAGCTAGAAACGAGGCCGGTACCGTCGCACAGCTTTGCGGCTTGCGAATGTCAGCGACCTGGCTACACTCGTTCAACGCACTCACTCACCCTGGCTTCAACGGTCCCCATGTCCGCACGTACTCGAGTTTGAGACTACGCCCGGCGTGCGTCGTGTCAAGGCGTTTCCAGAAGCACTGCTTGTCTTTCCAGGCCAACAGGCGAGACAACTCGGCCGCGAGCGCTTGGACGCGGGCGTTGGTGGCCGCGACGCTGGCCATTTCGAAGAAGGACCGCTCGAGGTAAGCGGCGGTCGGGATCCCCGGCTTGACGTGCTTGGCGAGGTACTGGCGCGTGTCGCGCTCGCATGCTTCGACGGCGGCACCAACAAGCGTGTTGCTGTCGTTGTCAAGATGGCGTCGCTGGCTCAGGTGAATATACGCGACATGCGGGTTGAACGTAGATGTCGTGACGAGCCCTGCCTCGGCGAGGCTGACGACGGCGGCACAAAGGGCCGTGCGGTGGTTCCCGTCGTGGAACCGCTGACTGATTCTGATCCTCGCCGCGAGAGCTGCTGCACGAGCGACGGCTGCTTTGACAGACTGCACGGAGCGTGAGCAGCCATCGCACGATATTTGTGAATCACATACCTCTTTCCTTTGAATCAGTCCACACCACGGCACGTCTTGGCCACTACGCTCGAGGCCGACGAGCGCCATTGGCTTCATCGTGCTCTCCTCTTCCATAACGCGCATCTTGAGCGGCGATTGATACGCCGACGGCTGATCACCCGTCGTCACACCCCCAGTCACTAGCCTGTTAACCTGCAACAGCCTCAAAGCGTCTTCAGCACCACGACCGACCCAGACCGTTTCAAAGGGCAAGAGCTCGTGCCGAATTTGATGGCCGTAAAGGAGGTTCGCTTGGTACAGTTGAGGAGCGTCGAGGGAGATGAACTGGGTCGCGATGTGGGGGTTTTCGGGGAATAGAGGAGACATGATGTCGGTGCTGGCGCTGGTGCCTGCTGATGATGGTTCGGCTGGAGGGTTGGGGTGCGAGGGGGGCTCTAGCGTGATGGACCTGCGAGCTGTCAGATACTCGGTGATGCCAACCACGCCAGCGTACATGCTACTGTCCTGGTGGATGGTGTGGGTGAGCGTGCGTGTTGTAGCAGAAGAGGACTGTTCGTCCACGTCAGCATTCCGCCCGAGTCGACTCAGGATCACTGACTCGACCGGCTGGGCGTGAAAGGTAGCCGGCCAAGTCGTTTGTGGGCTTTTTGGCGTCAAGGACGCTATGATCTGCTCATGTTCAGCAGTGTCGAACGGTGAGGATGTAACAAGTTGGTGGACCAAGCGAAACGTCGCCTTTCCGCTGAACGCCGGGGTGTCCAAGCACGGATGCTCTCGGGCAGTGATGACGATCGGCTGTGATGATCAGTTGTTGATGCACTGGCTGGCGAACGTTGGCTTAGCAGCCGGCGATGAGCTCGTCCACATGCATTCCCCGTCAGCACCAACATCGACCATGTCATCCTATACGGCGCGGCGATCCAAGCGAAGCAGCGAGGGACTCGCAGCACTCATCGCACAGTACGCATCAACCAAGGACCAGGCGGCGTTTGGCTACAGCGGCTACTATGCGCCGTTTCCCGTCGGTATGGTCGAGGCCGTCTACAGCATGCCCGCCGAGCTCCCGGACCCGTATGTGCTCCCATCCTGGCTCTCGTCCCCGACCATGCATCCTCGCTTCGCCAGGCTCCTCCCGCTGCTGCGTAGGATCACTTGGATCCAAGAGGCAACCGAGGTATATCGTCAATTCGCAGACCGGCTCGGAAACTGGCCCGGCATCGTCCAAGCTCCGTTCAGTTTCGTGAGCAAGGACGTCTTGGTCGAGCCGCCGTACTCTCAGCTCGCTCAGTGGTGCGATGGGCTCAAACTCGAGGTTGCATCGGCAAGCCTCGTCCTCCCAGCGTACAGCTACGTGTGAGTCGTGCCCTGCGCTCGTCCACCGATGACTGACGCCTGGACCAGCTCGACGATCCGCTGCCAGTCGTGCCGACACACCAACGCGCCCTGCATCCACCTCGGCACTCACCCTCCCACCGATTGCCTCGTCCAGCTTGAAAGCTGCCTTCGCTGTGCGACCGCCGAGGAACCGACCGAGTGCTGCTTCGACGTTGTATGGCACAACAAGACGTACATTGGCGTCAAGCTCGCCGCCGTTGTCCAAGACCATGTCGCCGATGGCTTCACACCGCTGCAAGATGTCCACTTTGCCGTCATCTCGCCCACAACAGGGCTGACGGTGTCCGAGGCTGGCCACCTCGTTGCGCACGAGCACGACGTTTCCTCGTCTAGTCCCAGCCACTTCGAGGCCGTCGCTCCGCCAGGCGTCGCCCTACCCCTCGCCAGCGACAAGCCTCACCCTGCTCACACACACCAGCCCGCACCGCGCGTCGACCCAGGCGCCTCGCCATCTGCCCAGCCGCACCAGCTCACCGCTCTCAACCTGCCTCCTGGCGCCGTCAAGCAGTTCATGCCGCCGTCGGCCTCGTCACAGCAGATCTCCATCCGCCAGGCCATGCTGTCCCACCCAGATCCGTCCTCGCGCTCGCCTGATGCTCCTCCCACTGTCATCACTCGACGCCGCAAGGCAGCAGCCACCGATGCCGGTGTGGCTCAGTGCAAGAGCTCCGGACATGAGCAGGCGGGTGATGCAGGCGAGGGGCTAACGGCGACGGTGCATGAATCGTTGGTACGGAAGAGAAGCGCCAGCGTCATGGAGTGCGGCGAGCGGATGGCAGGCGAGGGAGCCGGAACAGTGGATGCCGGACGTCAGCTACGGCAAGTTCTCGCGAGGAGCAAAGGCGTCATCCTCAGTGTCGGAAGGTAGTGACAGCAGGAGATGCGTGTCGATACTCGCGAGCTATGTACAAAGCCACGTCCATTCAGCGTCTGCATCCATAACCGCTCAGTCGCGCGCCGCGCCGGCAGCGGCGCCGGGAACCTTCTTGGGAGGGTGAGAGGGAGTGCGGGGCGAGCCAGGGGCCTGACGCCTGAAGAACGGGTCGAGTGAGCTCGGAGGGGCGGGAGGGAGGTTCGGCGACATTGCCAGGGGAGTGTGCAGCGACCAAGCGGGCGACGGCGACGGCACCCCGCGAGAAGGGGTAGACCATGCGGGAGTAGCGGAGGTTTCCTGCAAATACTCAGCCGGTGCACAAGTTGCGGTCCCCCAGCGTACTCACACTCGAGATGTCGGACCAGGCCTGGGCCGTTGCAAACCGCATCAGGGCGGTAAAAAGAGCAACAGTCTGATCGACAACGCCCTCGTCGATAATAAAACCACGCCAGACAAGAGCCTGGCCCCCAGTTGCCGGCTCGTAGGTATATTCCTGAGGGCACGTCAGCTGACAGCCATGCGCACTACAAAGCAGCCGGCTCACGATGGGATCAATTGGCACGTCCTGCGTCAAGGTGGACAGGATGTGGACCTGCCATCCCGGCAATGTCTGCGGGCGCGCAGGGACAGCCAGCTGCGACGGGTCTTGGGTACACTCACATCAAGATGGTCCAATCGAGAGCGGCACGGGGTCATCTTGCGGTGGATAACCATGTTGAGAATAAGATGAGGATGAGTGGAAGAGACGGCAGTGGAAAAGACGGCAGTGGGAGAGACGGCTGGCTCTGCCCACGTCTATAAGAGACGCTATGGCACAAGCTTCCGTTGCCCGCAGTCGACAGGGGCCTCCTTTCCGTCGCAGGCGGACGCGGACGCGGACGCAGGTCTGTGCAGCGCACGGTCATCCTTTGCTCCGCCGTGACCAAGCTGCTCGACCGTTCGTCTGCCAGCTGCCAGCAGACGAGGGATCGTAGAGATGTTGTGTTACGACAGCTCAAAGCTGATCCATTGCTGCACCAGTGGCGAATTCTGGCCGCATGACGGAATAGGCTCCTCAGCTAGCGAGCCTGTACGGTATAGGCGCGCAAATAGGCGCACGATCCCCCCGCATCGATGCATCTCAGAACCCTCGGATGCCCAGCACATGGCGCACATCGCTCGTGAACCTCAGACTGTCGAGCACAGGCAAGAGGTCGAGCAGCGCTTCGTCGTTTGGGTCGGATGTCCAGCCTTCGACCGGCACGGCGTTGTCTGGGGTGTCAGCGAGTGGTGGTGGGGTTGGATGGTGCGCTCGGTGCGACGAGTGGCTAGCAGCTACGAGGAGCATGCACCCGACATCAGATCGACGAATGATGGTCGCACATCACGTACGGCTGGCTCGGTGGACACAGATGGATCCGCCATGTGGACGGCTTGCGGGGTCTCATGCGCAGGGCGGTGCAGGCCTCGCAAGTGCTGGCGATCTGCCAGAGCCACACCACAGCGCAAACACCCCGCCCGTCAATCTTCAACGGGACACGATGAGCTACGTCCACTCTAACCCACCGCGCGACTCATGCGCGACGGATCCCGGCAAGTGCATAGCCGAGCCGAGCCAACGACCACCACCCGCAGCTCGACTCACCTTTATGCCAGCTGTAGCTGATCGGCGAGTTATCCATAAAGCACACGCGCGAGAGGTCGTCGTCGACTAGTGTCAGATCTTTGATGTACGAGCCGTTGGGCTGGAGCGAGCATGACTGGGGGTGTCAGTGCTGGCGCGAGGTGGATGGTCGCTGCGAAAGGACAAAGTCTAGTGAAGGGCGCGGCGTGCCAAGCAGCAGGCTGCTGCTGCACGAAATACCGTGCCGTTGCAACGGCACGATAGTTCCTCACCTCGCAAATCTCCGTAAGTAGGAAGGTTGGGATGCCGGTGTGAGCAAACGATCCCGGTCTCGAGGGCTACAGCTCATGATCCTGCTGGTTCGACACGCCACCACAATCTCACTGTACGCGTTATAGCAAAGTGCACATACTGCATCAGACGACCTCTCGCCGCGCGCGCCTGGACCCATGTCGCCGATTAGGCGGGTAAAGTGCACTCGCAACTGTGCGCACAGTGCAGTCACCACTCTACATCACCTTGCGCGCGCTGTGCAGCACGGCGCGTACGCGACCCGCCACAGCGCCTCTGAGCGCGCTGCGGAAGGACATGGCGCGGACAGCACGGCACGCACGGTAACGCTACGTCCAACAAAATCACAAGGCCCGCAGCGTGCCGGGCAAGTTCGCCGCCAAGGCGGGTGAAACATTCTCAACTGTGCGCGCAGCGAGGACAGCGCGTGCAGCTCGATACATTCCACCCCATGGCCCGCGGGGCAGCGCGCAACTCAAACCACTCTTGGGCCTAGGCGCCGCCGTGCCGAGCGACCCAGACGGCCGAAACAACCTCTGGGCGCCGCTGATCACTCTAAACAACACCATCGTGGCCGCGCACACGCTCTACTCACCTCGCGATACAGTTTCTTGCCAAACAGTCCCCTCCCGCCATCCAACCAATCGATGACGGGATCGGCGTATTCCGGCATGGAGGCTGTGAAGATGACGAGCGTGTACCATGATGCTGCCTGTGTGGGAGAGTAGTGATTGAGCGTGTGTGGGGGGGGGGGTGAGTAGCGAGGGAGGTGGGTGGGTAGGTAAGAGGACAGGTCAGAGGCAGGAGAGGGAGGGAGGGAGGGAGGGAGGGAGGCAAGGGAGAAGACAGATGGTCAGCTCTGCCATTTGTAAAGTATGATTGTATGGAGGGGGCTTGGGGACGACGGCGTACGACAATGATCCAAGTGCAAACCATCCGTCTGATCCTGTTCGTACGCCGACGCTGCACCGCGCCACGCGTCTCTACGCATCCGTAGCAGCAGCTCGAGGCCAAGCAGCAGTCTGCCGCTCGGCATGCTACGCAAACTCTGCACGCACGCTCGCCGGACGCACCTTTTTCAAGAAATGATCCACAAACGGCCGCTTGTAAACATGATACACCGTGCTCCTGCCTCCTAGCACGACTTCAACTGTATGCCCCTCTGCGCGGCCTCTACCGCCGCCCGCGCCCGCGCCTCTTCGCGACGGGGCCGAGGTACTGTGGATGAGCGTCTCGTCGAGGTCTAGGATCAGGGTTTTGCGGAGGTGGAACGGTGTTTTCTGGCGGATGGTGGAGGGTGCGCGAGTGGTAGTGGTGCTGGTGGAGGGGATAGAGGCGTCTAGAGCGGTGTGAGGGAGGGGGTTGGGGAGGAGTTTGGCGGTGGTGTAGCCATTGCTGTGGGTGCTAGCGGCGTCGAGGGATACACTGCCGAGACCGTTCCGATTCCCATTCGTCAAGATTGAAGACGGTCTGGGCAGCGGTCCGAACCGAGTCGACGGCGCGGTGCGCACCGGTCCTGCACCGACTGGGGCCGAGCGTAATCGAAAACTCAGCCCTCGGTCCTCTCGTTCCGTCTCTGATCCCGATCCCAAGTCCGCACGAGTGACGGGCTCGACCCATTCGTCCTCTGTCTCACTGACGGTGACGGCCGCGCTGTGTTGCTGGCCTTGGACGCGGCGCCGGCGTTGACGTTGGCGTCTTCTTGATCTCCTCTCGGCGCGTGTCTCGCCGACGACGCTGCGCCAGAAGGAGAGTAAGAGCGCCCAGAGGGTCGTGAAGAGTTTCAAGAGGAGTGGTTGGGAGGTCGGTGTCGGAGATGGGGTTGGGGCCGGTCGGCGGCGCGGGGGGAGTGATGAGAGCGTTGATGGGGGTGGTGTCGAGGTTGATGCTAATGCTGCTTGCGAGGTTGATGCTGTTGGTGATGTGAGTGTCGATGGTGATGGTGATGCAGCCGCTGCCGCTGCCGACCGCGGGAGACGCGACCGCCTCGTCAACAAACGGTCGACGAGGTGTAGCGTGTTCATCTCGACCAAAGGTGTGAGCGACTGCGATGCATCAGGCCCTACGGTGGCGTCAGTGCTTGTCTACGCTCCCGACTGTGGATCACACACTTGGAGATGGTGCGGGTGATGATACACTGCCGTCTTACGATGCCAGCTCGGGGTGTGGATGACGACCGGAATCGGCTGTTTCGCGGTATGCAATGTGATTGATTGGAGACACGCTCTCGCCTGTATGTTCTATGCTGTTTGTATGCTTGCAAGAGGTTGATGTGGTGGTGAAAAGAGACGAGCAAGCTGACGGTCGACGTTGGCACAGCTGCCCCACGTTGTAGTTGGGCGTTGCTAGCGATTGCTAGACAGTTGCTAGCGCTCATAGCACAGTGATGTCACCGTGGTGCTAGGACCTGGTTGTGGCACTGACGACCGGCTGGCAGCACGGAACGAGCCAGCAGGCAACCGAGCAGCTGGATCCCGCTCACAAAGTAGCTGAAATGCATTGCCAAGTATTCAACCACTGCCCACACGCAGCTTGCAAAGGTACCACTGGTGTCGGCTGCAGTAGTCCTGCCACAGTGACCCGGCAGCATCCAGCAACGACTGTCTTTCGCTGCAAAAGTGCAGTGTGTCCTTGGAAGCAGCTGTGTGCACTCTTGTACGATCTTGAAGCGCACACAGACAGTGACCGGACGGCCGCTGCAGTTTCTACCTACTCACACCGGATGGTCACGTGACGCCACCGCCAGCTCAGCATCGATCCCGCTCTTGTGCTGCTCATCAACAACCATGGTGCGCTCGACGACAATCTTCAGGCTGCACGACGCTCTCCCACTCGCAGCGAGTGTAGACGACGAGGATGTACGTTGTCGTGTGATTCAGACAAGACGGCCGACTGACGCCGTTCAGACGGAAAAGGCTTTGGTCGAATACAAGCAACAGTCCAAGCTCGTGTTCAGGCGGTTGACGCCCCAGTCTGAACCGGCTTGCAGTATTGAATCGGGCGCGTACACGCTGCAGTGAGTAGCGGGCGGCCGAGTGGGTGCTCGAATGCCAGCCAGCTGTCGTATTCGAGACTCCACCAACCAATCCTCTCCCCGCTCAGTCCTGTCCCCACTCTGTCCTCTCCCACTTTGTCCTTCCCCTCCCCCTCCCTTCTCCCTCCCAGCTCACAAACGCCAACGCTGACGCTACCACCCACAGCTATCTCATCGCGCACGACGTCGTCTACCTCTGCATCAGCGACAGCTCGTACCCGCGCAAGCTCGCGTTCAGCTACCTCGATGAACTCAGCAAAGAGTTTCAGAGGAGCTACGAGGGCAAGATCCAAGCGGCCCAGAGGCCGTACGCTTTCATGGGCTTTGGTGAGTGCGCACCGTGCATGCGCTTTGCGGTCCGTGGGCATGGGCTCTGGGAAGGATCTAGCAGAATAAAGGGTGGGGTGGGATCTAGTGGGGTGGGATTCATGAGAAGGGGGATCTAGTAAACGGTGCGATTAGGCAGGTCGATCCGAACGAGACATCATGCGTGGGATTACGCACAATCGTGCAGTGATCCACCACCCTGTCTAGATCCCACCGAGTCCAAACGGCACGGCACTACGGATCACGCTCAGCAAGGCAGACTTGCCTTACGCCGCATGCGCCGCCCAGGCGAGATAGCGTACTGGTGATCCCCCACGACTCTGCGGTCTACCCGCAGCGCAGGCGGATCCTACACAGCCTTACAGCACGCTTGCTAACGCTCGCCGCCCAGACACATTCATCAGCAAAACGACCCGCCTCTACCGCGACACGCGAACCGCGCAAGCCACGACATCAGCCGCGGGCGCCCAGGGCGGCCACCTCGACCGCCTGAATGAAGATCTGCAGGACGTGACGAGGATCATGACGAAGAATATGGAGGATCTGCTCTGGCGAGGTGATAGCTTGGACCGTGAGTGTCTTTTCTGGTGCGACTGGCTGGCGGACGAGGGCCGACTGGCGGTGAATCGAGGTGGGACCCGCTTGAATGTCTGATCAGCACCGTGGTGATTCGGATCGAGGCTGTGACCAGGTAGGCCTCAGAGCATCCCTGGCTACTTTTCCTTGCGCATGGGGCTTGGCCAAGTCCCGCGATCCTGCTTGATCCTAGCCGCGCCCTGCAGCCGGTCAGCCGATTAGCCTCGCGGTCTCTGGACCGTGTGGGGCAGCGAACGCGGCGCCAGGATGGCAAAGATCATCCTGAGCACGGTTCAGCCCACGCACGCCGTGCCCGGAATACAGGGTCAATCGCACAGCCCGCTGCATGATGATGGAGACTGTATGGAGAAGAGGCCGATTGGGCGAGACACGACACTGCTGCGTCCACTGCTAGTGTCTGCGAGACTACACCGAGGCTCATGACGTACCGGAATCAGCTAGACGAGACGACTCTAGTCAACTCTCAATCACCTCTGTCTGTACGGGCCACAGTCACCGAACACCGTGGGCCGACGCGAGCCATGAGGCTGTCCAGGTGCGGACAAGGTCTGTTGCATTGCTGTGCGCGCGAACCGCGCCGTTCAGCTCCATGGACCGTCCTTTCCCAAGCCAGACATGCCTAGCACCAGATCGCAGCCTGGTAACGGATCAACCTCTCGTCTCGTAAACGGCGGAGCGGACGAGGCTCGGTGATGCTGCTGGCTGCGCGCTTTGTTGATGATGGTGAAGAGGCCGAATCAGGTCTCTCGATCCTGCCACACATAGCCGCTTGGTGTTTGCATTCTTTGCCGCACCAGTCGACTGCCGGTGCTAGCTTGTTCTGCAGCACCTCGCGCAATCCACCGACATGCCAGCTGTGCACGAGCACGCTGACCCGCATACCTGTGCGCCAGGCGAAGAAGCTTCTCTTCGAAGGCGTCGCCACATTGCGGGTCACGTAGCGTGATCTCTGCTGCACGCAAATCATCACAGGCTGCTGTGCGGCGTCAATTGGCTGTAGAGGTGCGATCTCTACATAGCTTTTGACACTGTATAGCAGCCGTATAGCTTGCTGCACTTTGAAAATGCCACATGCCCAATTCGCATCTTCTGTCCATGGCCCGCACGTCGGCGCATCCGATACCCATCGCAGTTGGACTGTTCCGGCCATAGGAGAGCTGCAGATATGGATCTGCTGGGACAGAGGATGCTTTGTCTCCAGATCAGTCATCAGAGTGGCGACGCATCGGCTCAGCAGCAAGCAGACCTTACAACAATAAAAGCAGTCGTGAATCGTAATATGCGGTCTGCATCGGGATCCGGGGGCGCTGTGCAGGCGAATCCGCGTTCGGATTACATGATTCTGGCAGTCTTCGGATTCCAGTGCAGAACGCACGCGAACGAGCGCAGAAGTCCCGGCAACACTGTACCGGAATCAGATCGTACAGTGACATCGTGTGCTGTACATTCCAGGCATCACGCGTGACAGCGACCACAATCGGAGATCACTATCTTGATCCCGGACCGCTCTTGTCTAGAGCCGCCACGTGCTGGCTCACGCAGCGTCGCATGGGCGACAGCTTGACCGGTGTCGGTGCGCTGATTCACACCGAGTGTGGCTCTGAGATCGTCAGCGGACGCACTTGCTGAATTGTGAGGACCGATACTCGATGCCAGCAATGTCGGGCTCATGCAAGTACCTCTCCCCGGCGTTAGCTCCGCGCTGTCCAAGCATGACCTGCTGTCTCGATGCTTGGTCTATGACTGCAAATCCCGCTGTCAGGGCGCCGAACGTGTGCCCCGCGACGCCATTTTAAAGCAGTCGTTGGTGATGCGTCACGCAGCATACGAGCAGCACGAGGCCCCGCTCGAGTACGGATGCCGGTCCGCGGGATCGCTTAGCGTTGTCATCAGCGCTGCATCAGCTCGGCTTCACGTTCTGACACATCTGCATCATATCAGACAGCACCTCGGAATCTGCGTGTCTGCAGCAGGCATCCTGCCCTGCTCGAGCAGCTCAACACGCTACACATCAATCCATATCCGCGCCACACGCTGACCACCCCAGGCATGTCCCACCTCTCGACCTCGCTCCGGTCCGAGTCGGCCAAATACCGAAAAGCGGCACGCAACATCAACCTGCAAGCGCTGCTGCGGAAATGGGCTCCGATCGGCGGAATCGGCTTCTTCATCATCCTGTTCATTTACTGGCGCTTTTTCTGATCCTGGCCTGCATGTCTAACGAATGTATACGAGTGCATACAACAGTCTCTGCTATAAAATACAGCGCACGACTCACTGCCGCTTGAGAGCCGTCGAAATCTCTTCCCAGATGGTGGCTGCGATTTGTCGGGATCTACCGCGGAAACGCCGTAGTCGCCCAAAGACACTCGCCGCGACCACGACGATCAGCAGGCCGACCCCGACGTCGACCAACGCCCGCCGCAACGCGCCAAGAAGATACCAAACAACTCTTAGACTCAGTGAACGTCGCTGCGTCGCCGTCGTGACTCGTTGACTGTGCCACCGCTCGTCGTCCTCATCGACGTCGAGGCCGTCATCATCCTGGCTCGGTGCGCCAAAATACCGTGCCAGACCGGCCCACTTGCCGCGCCGATCGGCAAGGAGCATACTCTGTGTGCGTTCGAGCACGGCCAGCCGTTCATGCAGCGCCGTCAGGCTGGTCTGAATCTGCTGCAGTGAGTGGGTCACGGTCGGTTCGTGCGGAGGGTAAGACAATGAGGATGGTGCGGCGGGAGCGAGTGGGAGCGGAGATTGGTCGGGAGTAAAGTGGCATGCGCGCAGTCGTTCATCGACTTGGCCTAGGGGCGTTGCGCCGGGTCCTCGTCGTCTGCTGGGGCCTGCCGCGCCTGGTCCGAGTGAATGGACCGAGCCTTGGCGGCGGAGATTCTGCGCTTGAGCGTGACTGAGCGCATCGGCGCCCCAGCCGATCGATGACTGCGCACGAGACCGCGGTAGCGCCTGCAGCGGCATCCCGAGGGTGGGTGTGCTCGCGCCAAACTGTGGCTGACGCTGGGTCGGGGAAGCAGGCTGCGAGAGGTGTAGGAGCGAGCGGTGGGACGAGGAGAGGTGTGATGGCGGGATGATGGCGGGGGACACGTCGGGTGCGGGTAAGGATGGGTCGGGAGGGGCTAGAGATTCGGGTGGAGAGTGCGCTGCAGACGAGTGGTATGATGAGGTCGAGGACGAGGGGGAGGCTGCGCGCTGGCGCGATCCTGCGTGCGTCAGTAGCTTTACGCTTTCTCAGCAGGTACCGTCCCGGGGTCATCAACCAAGCCTGAGTTCGGCTACTGCCTCTGACCGGCCTCTGCTGCGCTAGTGACTCACCAGCAAGATCCTGCTGCCGACCACGCATCTCGGCAAACGCTTCCAGCTCTCGGATCAGCTCCTGAGCCAATTGTCGGTCCGAGTATTTGCGCAAGACCTTGAGGGCGTCAGCTTCAAATACCACAAGAAAGGCTCAAGCGGAACTTTCAAAGAGACATCATAGCTGTAATCCGACTGGGCAGTGCTACGCAAGAACTAGTAGCTAACCTCTAGTTGCTCTGCGAGCAGAAATCCGCCCGCTGAGGTCCACGAAGGCTGAACTAGAGCCTGGTGCAGCCCATCTGCCGTGTGCTCTCTGCAGCCCAACCATCTGAGCAGAGCGAGACGATAGCATGATCATGTCCAATTGTAGACATGGTCACATGCTGTGCTAACGCAAATTTCAAGCGATCGGTGGGCACGGGGTTCTGTAGAGCGGCTCACGATCGACAGCTCCGTTGCATGTATCCAGAGTATGGTCGTTAAAAGGGCATGGTCGATCGCTAGCAGCGTGTACGCTGTGCTCTTGCAACAGGACAGAGGGGACTGAGCTGCGTCGTACCCATCACACGTCGGGCGGTTCTCAAACGCTGACTGGGTGCGATAATCGAAGCTCGAACGCAGCCAAGTCCGTGTACGGTCCGTATCCGTATGATGAGCGTGTGTCGAGCCAGATTAGCTCTCAGAGCTGGCTCTGGGCACCCCGTGAGCTGAAAGAGCTCATTCGCGATGACAGGCGCAGCTCTTTAGTCAATGGAGGGCTTGGCCTCTTTGTCGATCCCAATCATCGGTCACTGAATCGCAGCCCACTCACCGTGAGCAGTACATCGACATAGAGCCACTTCGCCTCATTCTTGGGCGTATCTCTCTGTTTCGCCCACGCGTCCCTGCTACATCAGCCCGCATCGCAGCTACGTGGATGACGCACCACTTGGCTCTCCCCAGCATGTCGATGAATCCCGGTCGTGGAGCTTTGACGTTGCCCTCTGTTGCTGTGCGTTGTCAGACTTGGTTGGCGAGCGGGACGGGAGATGAAAAGCACCTTGTTTGTACAAGCTAGACGCGTCGATCAGCATCGCACCATTGGTCAGCACAGCATCGAACACACCTGTACATTGCCAGCTTTTCATCATAGGTACTCTGGATCGGCCCTGCTTTCGGCAAGCTACAACAGCGTCAGCTGAGCTCGATCCGCACAGACAAACCGACCTCTGGACGATATCGACCGCTCGATGAAACTGGCTGCTCTCGTTCAGACGTCTACTACTCGAGTCGCACGGAACGTACGCATCGATGAGGTTGTCTGGCGTGCTGGCGGCCATGACAAGTGTTAAAGATGTTGAATCGATTCGGTGCGAGTGATAACCGGGTTCACCAGCCGGGATCAAAACTAAACCATTATTCACAGTGACGGATTCGAACGAGCGACCGGCCAAGCGCAGCGATCAAGGGAAATCGCCTTCGCGGTCACTGCCACCGTGTCTGCTCTGCTTGACCCGCTGCTGGCGTGCTCAACCCCAACCACACCATGTCGAGAAACCCACAGACGAATCCAGAACAGGGAGACGGCCGCGTCACCCAGCACTACCGCCACGTCCACCTCGTTACCGGGGAGATCTTCGAACAGGCAGAGCAGACGCTGTACACGACCGACGTGAGCGAGCTCTTTTCTCTCGGTAATCATCTGTACTCGACGTATGCGCCTGATGGGTTCCCAAAAGCGAGCCAGCTGGATTGGGTGGCGCGCGAGACAGCACGTCGAGATCTGCCCATGCCGTTCTCGTTCATTCCCGTATGGGAGAGTACCAGAACGGGGAATGGGTCGAGTTCGAGCCTGCAAAGACAGATCGCTCGCTGCGGGACTGTGATGATCGCTGCAGTGGAACGGGCAACGCGACATGGAGATCGGTCTGATCGTAGTCCAGCGGTGCCAGCTATGCATCCCGCCTGCGGTCATGATCCATTCAATACATGCACTCGTGGTTCATACAAGCTTACTAGCACACACGCAGACCAATCACGCAACGGCGATCGCGACTTGCTCCTGGATGACCATGTCGAGCACCATGACGATGGCCGCGATCAGGCTGACGTCGACGTTGGCGGCGAGCGACACACGGCGCTGTGCCGTCAGCATCGCTGCTTGCCTCAGAAGACAGTACGCACCGATGAATACCAATGCTCGCGATAGACGTATCCGACGGCCTGGTCGTGGACCGTGAACGTGCCTTGGTCTTTCCAGCCTCGCATGGTGAGCAGGATCTCGGTCGGCTTGCCCGAGTGTTCGTCGACAAACAGCGCGTGCAGCGTGTAGCGTCCTATCGTGCTCTCAGCTACAATGCTAGGGACGGACGCAGCAGACGTACTAGACTTGAGGTCGAGAGAGATGCGGAACGCTTCCTCGCCGTCGGGGCGGGTCGCCGTCGTCGTGCGCGCAAACGTCGTAGCCGATGTCGTCAGCTTGTACACTTGGACGCCGTCAGGGTCCGAGACGGCTATCCAGAAGAATCAGCACGGTGTGACACGGTAGGGTCCGCCTACTCTTTGTCTGCTTCCAGTTGAACTTGCCGACGCTTTGGAGGATGAGTTCGCCACTTGCGTTTTTGAACTTGTAGTCTCCCTACGATGGTCGAGTCAGGTCAGGTCAGGCCAAAAAGAGGAACCATGACACGCACACCGCTGCAGGACGAGTTCTTCTTCGCGACCACAACCTCGCCCGCCTTTTCGCGGCAGAATCGCGCGGTGGGCCCGACGGGGAACGGTTGGTCGATGACGGGAGGGACGTCTTCTTGCTTCATGTTGACAGGGTCGGTTGCTGTGAGCTCAAGTGGGTCGCGCAAGGTGCTGTTGAGGGCGGTGACGTGCAGCTCTTATGCATACTGCGTGTTCGGTCTTTCCGACGCCGCTGTCGGGTTTCCCGATCTTGTCGGGAGGCGATGCCAGCTCGTCAGCGTGGGTTGACTGCGGATCGCGAACGGAGGATAATGTGTACGCATGCACGTACCTATCAGATCAGAGCAGGACGTGAGGCATGCAGGACTCGCTATGTCCCGTTCGCTGCGACGAGCAAAAACAATCCAAGCGGCGGATCCGAAGTGAGCACGGACCAAACATCTTCTTGACAGCGACGACATGGGCGAACGATCCACAGCGTATCCCGCCCAGCAGCACTCGAGAACTCACTCGAGCGGGACACGGAGTGCTTCACCGCCATCGACCAAGCTGTATCGTGCGTGTCTGGCGTGTGCGAGGTCAAAGACTCGGTGTGAAGACTTGCGGCCCGAGGGCTGTGCACGATGTCGGCGACGGGACACAGAGTGCTCGCTTGCTGGGTTGACGCGGGCGTCCTCAAGGGCGGAAGGTGTGGACGACAGTGTGAGCGATCAACCGGTCGCCGTCGCTCCTGACAGTCGGCATGGTCGATCCGAGCACATCCTAGCCGACCTTGCCAACCGAGTCCAAGTGATCGAAGCAACCCACCAGCTGTTGTTGCTTCAGACACAAGCTCCTTACATCCCACCGTCGACGACGTTTTCATCGTCCACCCTCGCATCGTCCACACCGAGTTCGACCGAGCTGCTCCCACCGCCGATACCATTCCCTCCCCCCGTCATCGCCAATACAAACTCGAATACCGACTCCCCCTTGGTAATCCACCGACGCAAGCTCGACGTCGACAGCTTTGCCAAGGCTCTAGCACTCACCCATGCCAAGCTCTCATTCGACGAAACGACCGTGTGCGCGGTCGATCCAGCACGCTACCCCGATGTGATCGCCAGAGGGCTCATCACACTTCAACAGGCCGAGATGGCATTCCAGATGTAAGCACTCTTCTCCGCTCCAAGTACAGCAAAGTAGGCTGAGCGCACAGGTTCAAGCTAAGATTCGCGGCTATCCAGCCCATGATCCCATTCCAGCTCGTGACCCGCTCTCGGCGCACACACCCTTTCATGACCCTCGCAGCCCTCGCATTCGTCCAGGACCTATTCCCTATCGCACTCGATACATTCGCAGCACTGATCGACGAGTCGGTGCTGTACGCACTCGCAGGCGCAGCCTCGGCCGATGTAGTCTTTGCACTGCTGGTACTGAGCTACGCGCCGTTCCGAGACGGTACTGAGCGACATGTACCGCTCACGCCACTGAGACTGGTCGCGCTGGCGTATGATTGCGGGAAGAGTCTGGGGATGGAGACGCGGAATGCGGCGATTGGGAGATCAGTGGGACGACTGAGAGACTTGGCCGAGCATTGGGCGGTCGCGAGGCTGGAAGAAGTGTGCTTGGTGCGTCGCTGTCAAGTACAGTCCAACGTCCATAGGCTGACACGGAGCACAGTGGGAAACGGTCAAAACTCGGTACTGCCTGTGAGTCGTCTACTCGCGCGCACCCACTCATCCCCCAGGCTCCACTTGCACTTCTCCCGCTGTGGCTCACTGCCAACCCTGCTCTCGCCACGGCTCCCACAGCATCCGGCTGAACACATCCGGCTGTGCATCAGCCACCTACAGCAGCAGGCTGCTGTTGTGGAAGCGTACCGGGCGTATGTGGACCAACTGGCCGAAGTTGAGGCCGAAGCGGCGAGTGTCTGGCCGGACATGCCAGAGCAGTTGACAGCGTGGGAGGGTTTGACCAGCCGCCTCGAGTCGCTCGATAAAGAATTGAACTACCGTGCGTATGCCGCTTTACGCCCATTCCCCACTAACGCATTTCCTAGCAAACTCGACATTCACCATCTGCTCCATCGCCTACATGCTCGCGCTACGGCTCACCATGCTCACTCAAGGCCCGCCGACACCTCTGCACCCCTCAGTCATCCAACAAGGACACGGTATCTCCTCACACGCTCTCATCCTCGCCTCCCAATCCCTGCTCGCCCTCATCCCCTCTCTCCCCGCCATCACCAGCCTCCCAATGTGCAACACTACGTGCTTGATCATCTGTCTCGCTACTTCTCGTCGGATGCTGACCCTCACGCAACCTCTGGGTCTTGCAGAACCACTGTTGGATGTGGGGTTGGTGGAGATAGGTGAGGAGATGCTGAAGACTTCGGCTGGGCTGCCGAAGCAGGTGGTGCACGAGATGTGGGGGTCGCTGAGGGGCGAGCAGCGCGCTGCGGACGGTGCAGGGGCCGAGGATGGGCTGGATCAGTGGATCAATTGGCTGTTCGATGCGGGTGCGCAGACATCAGCTACGGCAGCTGCTGCAATATGAACTGGTGAGAGATAGCGGTTGGTGTCGGCGCTGATGGTTCGGGCGATTCGCTGCTGAAGACACGACATTTGTACACATCACGCTGATGCTTCGTTGGTGACCGTTACGGCGCAGCTGACGGCTTTACCGATCAATCTGATTGGCACTCATCAGCATGTTCACACTGATATTGGTCATATCGTTCCACAGCTGACGGTCAACCATACCCACTCTGCAGATCTTCAAGCCTACGTTTCTGTTTCCCGAGAGTCATTGACCACTCATAGATTACGAACCTCAATCCTCATGGTTGAACAACGATCTCATCACGAACCAATACAATCACCGGCCCATCTAACCGCCCAGCCTCGCCCCTCACACCTTTGGCCGCGCTTCCAGCTGCTCCCCCGCCTCGTCAACCTCGACCGTGTCTTCGAGCGTGACCGACGCAATCTCTGTCTTCTTGAACTTGCGAGCCGGGACGCCATCGACAAACATCTTGTCGAGCTGGGCCGATGTCCTGTTCTTGGTCTCGGGAAGGCGAAAGTATGCCCAGATGGTGCAGAGAAGACAGCTGCCTGCCCAGAAGAAGCCCGCCTTGCCACGCCCTGCGATTGTCAGTTGACAGCCCGAGCAAAGCCAACGCCACTTACAGTTCCAAGCGGTCGCGTTGATCTGATAGTTTGTCAACACGACCATGAACACGGCCGAGCACAGGAACACGGCGCGCGCAAACACGACCGTCTTGGATCGTAGCCGAGTTGACGGGATGTCGGTGATGATCGTGTACGTCAACGGGCCGTTGCACAGGTAGAAAATGATGTTGAACAGGTAGCACAGTCCACCGGTACCCCACGCTGTCGACGATGACGCTTTGGGGATGCCGAGCGCGCCGATCCCGACTTGGACGAGGACGGTGAGGGCGAGACCGGTGAGGTAGAGCTGTCGCCGGCCAAAGCGGTGGATGACAAACCAGCCGATGATACAGGTGACGATCGCAATGGCCGAGTTGGTGGCGGAGAGCGTAAAGGAAGCAGAGGGTGACAAGCCCGCTTGTTGGAAAAAGTACGTCCCAGACGTAGCGACTGCGAGTGGTCAGCGGTAGTGCGCTGACACGCATCGTAGCACGCACGGGTGTAGCCATCCAAGTTTGTGCACGAGTAGATGACGCACACAATCTCCGTACGGCGCCTGTTGACGCCTGCAGCGAGATCAGTCGCTGCTGTCGACACCGCACCCAAACCTACCCTTGAAGATGTCTCTGTACGACGTGCCGGCCGCGTACTCCTTTTCAAGATCGTTGGTGTACTGCAAGAGCGCCAAGCGGTTCTCAATCTGGTCTGGGGTCTCGTCCTCACTGCTGAGCCGGCCCAGGGCGACACGGGCCCGGTCCAGCTGGCCAGTTTTGACACACCACATTGGCGAATCGGGCGCCATAAAGCAGATGATGGCGATGGGGATGATCCAGAACCACTGCACGGCGAATGCAATCTTGTAACTGCGGTAATGAGCATCGCTCAGGTGCGTCGGGCTTGACTCACGAGATGGCGCCGTGAACGCCGAGTAGCCCCTTCAAGGTGCCAGTGCTGATCAGCCCGCCGACGGACCAAGCGAGCGAAGTAGCGCTCGTCATGTACGGCTGCAGGCAGAGGGGCGCGACTTCGGCGGCGTAGACCTGGAATGTGAGTACACGACTGCATGAACACGGCCGACTCACGTTGGATAAAGTCAAAAAGGGAGCAAGCGGGACACCGATGAGGAATTGAGCCGCAACCAAGTTGGCAAAGTTTGGCGCCAAGAACTGATAGAGCGCGCAGGGGGCGATCAACATGAGCGAGATCAACATCGTCCAGCGGTTGCCAAACTTGTCGACGAGGGTACCGGTAGCAGCAAGACCAACGAGCTGGCCGGCCTTGGTGATTTGCTTCAACAGCGACTGCGACCCGGCACTGGCAATGTCAGCCACGTCCGCAAGAGCGTCCCGGCGACTCACCTGACGTTGTACTTGCCGCTCGGGAGACGGTCGCCAAACTTTTCGGCAAACGCAGGGAAGCCAAACATGTTGCCCATCAAGCCGTAATCGTAAGCTTCCATGATGAGCGTCATGGTCATGAGCGCCGACCACATGACAGCGCGACGATGCTTGCGAAGGCCGACGCGCACCGACATGTCAGCCTGACGCAGCGCATCTTCGCGAGCGCGCCGGTAGCGCTCCTCGGTCGCAGTGAGCTCTCCGACTGGAAGCGTTGCAATCTGGCTCGCATCAAACTTCTTGTCGAGCTCGACATCTTGAAGAGGCGCGGTCTGGAATGCTGCCATGGCAGTGGTGAGTCGCGTTGTGGATGATCCACAATTCGTCCTGTGGCTGCGCTTCTTATGCTTGCATGATGGCGGTCAGACGTTACGATTCCTGGCTATCAGCTGCTGCTGAACGCACTGCATCTAGCAAACGAGCGTCGTTCAGCTTGCTAGACTGGTGAGCGAATGGGCTCGGAACGAATGCGAATGGGTTTGCTGAACGGAGAGTGACTGTGCCTGATGACGGCCACCGACCGGTCGGCTGAGCCAATCGCAACGGCGATGGCTATCATCAGATGCGCCTCTTGAGCGAGTCCGATCCGTCCGATCCTCCCGAAAAGCGTGCGTGGTGGCGTAAAGATCATGATGAGCCTCGCCGAGAACGAGCTGCCGGCAGCCAGGGTGGCGTTATCAAGCTTATCGAGCGAACGAATAAACGAAGCATGGTCCGTTCGGGTTGATCCGAGATGGGCTGGTGCACGGGTCATCAGCGGTAGCGCTCGAGCACAAGTACGGGACAGAGCTCGGATTGAAACACCACGAGCTCGAGATGGACGCCAACGGACACTTTACCAAGAGAAAGCTATGGGGGTGAGCATCCCGCGCGTGCTGTAGATGTGCTTACCGAGTAGCGGGCGCTTCACGGGCGAGACGGATCCTCTGTGAGTCTAGGTCTGGGTGACGGTGGATGCTGAAAGAGTAGCATGCACGAGTACAACCGAAGTATGGACGTCGGCAAAACCATGTACAAAGCCGACGTCAGGCAATCGACCGCCTATGCCAAGGCGCTTGCTAAAGCGGGTATCCTCACCCAGCACGAGTGTGATGAGATTGCGCGTGGCCTTGAGCTCGTCGAGGCCGAGTGGGACAGTGGAACAGTGTGTCTGGTCTGCACTTTACCACGCCGAGCTGACGAGCACAGTTTGACATCAAGCACGACGACGAGGACATTTTCACCGCCAACGAGCGCCGCTTGTCGGAACTGATTGGCCCGGCGATCGGCGGCAAGCTGCACACGGGGCGAAGTCGGAACGACCAGACGACGACCGACTGCCGCTTGTGGCTTGTGCGTGTGATCTCGGGCTTTGGCAACACTGATAGGATACAGCTGGCTGAAGGCGAGACGGTCAAGCAGTACCTCGTCTCGTTGATCCGCACCATGGCGCAGCGTGCCGAAAAGGAGGTGGACGCGTTGATGCCTGGGTACACGCACCTGCAGGTCAGTCGATGTTGATACACGAACCGGTACTGACACTGTAGCGCGCCCAACCCGTCCGGTGGTCACACTGGCTGCTGAGCCACGCACACGCTCTTCTCGCCGACCTCGAGCGCTTGAACGAGTTCCTCCCCCGCGTCTCTGTCCTACCGCTCGGGTCAGGCGCTATGGGAGGCAACCCGTACAACCTCGACCTCGAGCTCCTCCGTACCGAACTCGGGTTCAAGAAGATTGGGCGCAACACGATGCACATGGTGTACGACCGCGACTACGTGATGGAGTTTTTGCAGTGGAGCTCGCTCCTCATGAGCCACTTTAGTCGGTTCGCCGAGGATCTGATCATCTACGGCTCGTCCGAGTTTGGTTTCGTCCAGCTCAGCGATGCGTACAGGTGTGTGGCCGTAGCGAAGCTGTCCCGAGCTGATCGATCGTAGCACGGGGTCGTCAATCATGCCGCAGAAGAAGAATGCGGTGGGTAAATCTGCAGCTTGTAACCACGCTGACGTCTCAGGACTCGCTCGAGCTGCTACGAGGGCGCTCCGGTACCGTCTTTGGCCAAGTACGAAGCGATCGACACGACCCGGACCAGTGTTGACGCGCAGCCAGATGGCCGGGTTGATGATGACGATGAAGGGCCTGCCGACGACGTACAACAAGGACATGGCCGAAGACAAAGCACCCCTGTTCGCGAGCATGAAGACGGTGCAAGACTCGATCCGGATCGCCGAAGGAGTCATCGCGACCCTGACGGTCAGTCTCATTGTCTGTTAGACTTTACTGACGTGTAGTAGATCAACCCGGAAAAGATGCGCGCCGCACTCTCGATGGACATGCTCGCGACTGACCTGGCAGACTATCTCGTTCGCAAGGGGGTCCGTCCATCTCGGAGCTCAGCAATCTCGTACTCACAAAGCAGGTGCCCTTCCGGGAGACGCACCATATTTCCGGCCGTGCCGTTGCTCTCGCGGAAAAGGAAAACATCCCTCTGTCCGACTTGACATTCGAACAGCTCACGCAACTGAGCGACAAGTTTACAACAGACGTGGTCGACGTGTTTGACTACGAGACGAGTGTGGAGCGCAAAAACTCGTTCAACGGGCCTAGTCGGGCCGGTATCTCGCAGCAGGTGACCGATCTCAAGCTCGTCCTCGACGAGTTGTCGGCGTGAGGTCAATATGTATGGTCTCATCGACAGCTTGCTCAGTCATTCATACATGCTACTACACTCTTGTTTTGCTACTCTCGTCGGTCGAGGCGTGAAGACGGGCGGGCAGCAAAGAAGAATGCAAGGTGGGCAGATCGAGGCCAAAAGAACAGACGGACGGAAGGGCAAAGGCGGACGGCAGTGACAAGGAAAAGGTGGGTAGCAGTCGGGCTCATTGCTGCTCATCGGCTTCGTGGGTCTGGTTCACACGGCGGTCCTTTTCCGTCTCGAGCTGGTTGTAGAGCAGGAACAGGGCCTTTTCGTTTGCTTCGGGCGTGCCGACAATGGTGAACATGCGCTCGCCCGACTCGTCGTGCGGGACCTTGGCGATCGAGATCTTGGAGCCCGACATGCGGCGGATTTCGCTGATCTTGGCGCCAGCGCGGCCACTGTGGTGTCAGCGTCAAGTCGGCAGCAGTAAGGCAGCTTACATGATGCACCCAACCATGTCGCTCGGGATGGAAATGTTGTGCGTCGTCAACGAGGGGTCGTTGGCGTGAGCGTCGCTCGCACGGCGGTCGTCGCCGCCAAGTCCGCCCTGGGCAGCGACACTGGCACGGCTGGCACGGCGTTCGTAGCCAAGGCCAGCGCCAGCGGCAACGCTCGTACGGCGGATACCGCCAGTCGGGCCGGTGACCGTCTGCGCGCCAAGACCGCCAGCAAGCACGCCGGCATCGCCAGCGGCACCGGGGTGGTACAGCACGGTGCCCTGTCCACGCTCCCAGTCTTCGAGCAAGCACTTGCCGATCTCGACAATGGCCGTCCGGATCGCCTCGACGGCGCCTTGGACTTCGACAACACGCTCGGTCGACTGCGGCAGCATCTCCTTGGACGCAACCATGCGCGCGCCTGACGTGTCCTGGATCGCCTTGATCTTGAGCCCCGAGCGACCAATGACGGTGCCCATGAGGTTGTGCGAGATGAGCAGGCGGATCGAGGTGAAGGCGTTGGCAGGAGGCGGGGGAAGCGACGAGTCGGACAGAGGCGTCTCGAGGAGGAGGCGCGCGACCTCGGCGTAGGCCTGGGGATGTCAGCCTGCGCGAGCGGATAGCACGATCAACTCACGCTAGCAACCGACTCGAGCTCGCCCGAGACGCTCAAGACGCGGTCCTGGACACCCGGGACGACCTTGGAGACGCCGGCCTTGACGCCGGTGAGGGTACGGATGTTGGCGACCGTCTGACCGCCCTTGCCTGTGATGGTCAGCACTGACGCAGTTTCAGACGGCCGTGAAGATCCTGCTGCAATCTGAGCCGCGTCGAAGGAATCCCCCAGATTGACCATGGATGTCGTTCGATGTTGTAAAGCAAGGTAAGGAGCAAGTCAAGACAGCGCGTAGTATGTGAGCTGTCGTCCAGTCCAGTGGCACTTGCCACGAGAACGTCTGAAGGTATAGCTGTACTGACTGCGCCGCGTTCTCGCTGGTCGATAAAGACGACGCATGGCCGCAGAGCGGATAGACATGATCAAGTAGTCTGGTTGATAGCACCAGATGCGGGCTGTCGGCCGTCTTCGGTCGTCCACAGCGGCGCGTCGTCAAGACCAGGAGCTGATAAATGGTGCTCAAACTGCAAAAGTCGCAGCAGATTGGAGCTCCATTGGCGATCTTCTCAACCTAACGCCGTTTGTTCAAACAGCCGGCTTTGTTAAGGATCGAGCTGTACTGGCCGCGACCTAACATCTCGCGCGAACGTGAGCTCTCCACGCGGCTCTGGTAGAGTGCATAGGCAGACTTGTAGCCACCGGTTTTGTAGACATGGACGAACACCCTCTGGCTCCAGACGGGCGTTGGCGATATCATGACACGGGTCCAAAGCCGCCATAGCTGCAAGCCGACTATGACATCCTATCGAGTAGAGACGAATGCGCGGGCGCTTGGCAGCTGTCGCGATTGACCGGGTTTCGCTCTAGAAAATCGAGTCGCTGAGGCCCCTTGGGCATCGAAAGCTCAAGGAACAACAATAAATCAGTCCAAGCAAGCGCAGAGCAGATCGGCCCACAGCTCAGAGTAGATCAGCCGTCACGGCGCTGTGCGGTCTCGCTAGGTGCGAGACTGCCATTACGGTCTCTATCTAGCTGTCAAAGGCAAGCGTTGGGCATTCAGCCGCCCACAAGACGGCCACAGCTGATGCTCATCCTCGCTTGCCATCGAGCGAGATGGGAAGCATGTAGGCAGACATTCAGCTACATGCCGGCAGGCAGGCAGCTACACTCACTTGTGACCGGACTCGGCAGATGGCGGGGCGAGCATACCGCAAGTCACAAGCGATCACTGCGATGGGCTCTGATAGCCTGGATGTCGGCCGGCGTATCTCGATCAACATGCCTCCCGTACGTCGGCCGTACTGCAGTGCGCGTGTCTCAGCAAGAAACTGTCGACTGACTGGACGCGGCCAGGTACCAGGCGGAGGCCAGCAGCATCCGAACGGGCCGTGGTCGGCTAGACGACATCGGAAGGCCAGGCTCAGCTACTGATTTCCGCAGTCGTCCAGGCAAGAACCTACGCTCTTGAATACGATGGTAAACCGACGCAGAGCTACGCAGGAGGACAGATGACGCCAGCTTGAGATCCCATAGCCAAGCTCGTGTATCTGGTGACCTGACCGCATTGAGACCGCCCGGATACATTCCTTGCGGACCGGTTCGGAGCTCGGCTGCAAGTTGACAGCCTTGATGTCCAAGCCACGACCGTCGGCGTGGTCAGCATGCAACACGCACACCCAGAACAGTAGAGTCGAGCTGTATACGCTTACGGTGAGAGCTGCTGCATTGGTATTGGTTGCGAATCATCTTCCGCCCAGCACACAGACATCCGACCGCCAGGCAGACTGACCAATGATGATCCCCGCCTCTTTAGTGCTGACCAACGCTCGGAGGGCCAACACGGTGCCCTGCTCTTCGCCGTTCGCAGCTGGAGCTGAAGCCGGGGCCGGCGCCGGTACGGGCTCTTGAGCTGGCGCGGCGGCGTTGGCTTGGGTCTTTGGCGAGATCGGGTCTGACATTGTGGCTGTGGATGGGTCGTAGGAGTGGAGGATGTAGAGGAAAGACGGGCGAGATGGAGCAAGAGTGGGATGAAGAAGAAGAAGAAGCGAGCGTGGTGGCAAATTGTAATCCTAATCGGATTACCGGTATTATCGTTATTGATTGGGATAATTCACCATGTCGATTACAGAAAACTCTAATGAATTACAATAAACTCCTAATCCCATTCGACCACCACAACCGGCCATCACACGCCGTCGGGCTTTGCGACTTTGCGCTTCTCCCGCACACCCGTCACGACGTCCTCCATCTCTTGCCACGAAACGGGCGTGAGCGCGTTGCCTGCCATGTCAGCTTGGTACCCGCACAGTGAGCCGAGGCACTCACCCGCCTCGGATCGACCCGAGAGCACCCCATACTCGTTCTTGGCAGTCGAGAGGTAGTAGGACCGAGCGTCACCGAGAGATGTCTAAGAGGCGCCTCATTAACAACAGATCGCAGGTTGCGATCCGAAGGGATAGTGACCCACCACGACCGCCTTGACGACGTCGCCGAGCCGAAAGCACTCGCCCATCTTGATCTTGTCTCGCTCAGTCAGTCTGCGGTGTCAGCGGGCGTCACAGAGCGGTGGAGAGGGGATGAGAAAAAGAAGAGCACTCGCAGCGTACAAGTGCTGTTTGAGAACGCCGAATCAGTGGGCAGAAATCGCCCGCAATCATCGATGGCCTCGCAACACCGCTCCGACCCACACTCACCGGATATCAGCGACCCGGATCACGCCCCCAAACTCCTCTTGCGACTCGGGTGTCGGCCGGCCATCAACGACCGAGATGGTCAAGTGCGCTTGTTGCGGTGTTAGTCGCGAGATCTGGAACATCAGCGCTGGCCGTCGTTCGTTAAGGCAAGGGACAGTAAGAAGCGACTGACAGTGCCAATGACCTATCACAACACGGTCAGTCAAACCAGTGTTAAGCGACGAGCCGGACTGACAACCGCGCCAATGTCCGGTACCGCACTGTTCTCCTCTCGGCCCTTGACGCTCACAATCTATCGTAGGGGGTCAGTGATCAAGTGCGGGGACAGGGGCCTGCAATGCGTTGGCGTCTGAGGGCTCAAGCCAATCAGCCGATCACAGCTGAAGACTTGACAGCGAGCAGACGGCGGCTGATCGTGGACTGGATTAGCTAGTCGGCTACAGTGCCCAGAACGAGCGACAAGCTGCATAGATTTCGGAATAACCGCGAGAAGCACAGTGGCATCCGAGTGGTCATGCAGTAAGCGCACACCCCGTCGATGCCTATCAACATAGCGATGTAGCGTCGGGCATTGTCGTGTGTTGTTCAGCCCCACGCAGTAGCTACGGACAGCTGCACCGAGAAGCAGGTACACAGTGGAGCAGGTAGCACGGGTCTAGCTGACTTGGTAGATGAAGCAACTCGTCCAAGACGAATTTTCACAAGGCAAAGACAAGCGTGCCCAATGTTCAAGAGCTGCCGTTGACTCGCGAGCGTCTAGAAGCGCTCACGGCACCCGTGTTTGGAAGCAAACACATGCCACCAGCATCCCTAAACAGCGCAAGCGAACAAATGGGAGTCTGACGATTGATCCGCCAAACGGTCCAATCGTCGTCTGTGAGCGGCAACTGCCTGGCCCTGAACTGCTCAGGGTAGCAATGTCCAATGACAGACTCGGCTCCAACTTGGGCAAGTAGACAGTGGCTTTGGGTCCGACGGAGCAGGGGCCACGAGACGTTAGCTGCGCTGCATGCAGCCACCGCTGGCTACACATCGCGCGCGAGTCATCTCGAAGCCTAGCCTGCGCGACCGCTTGCTGGAACCGACTTCCGCGTCAGTTGTGGAGATACGTGCAGCTGAGGGAATAAACGAGGGCAACAACCTGCGTTGCAGCGTCGCATATCAGTCAAGCAGCCGCTGCAAATCAACCACATGGTACCGTAGCTGATGCAGCTCGTGATTGTGACCGCGAACGACCGGACATTCGTAGTATGAATCCACTGAGCTCTGCGTGGAGACAGCGAGAACGCCCAAGAACCGTTTTGCACAGTGTAGATGCGAACAACGATACCGCATGCGCCGGGACTATCATCCAAGCAGCAAAGTCCCTTTATGCTTACACAGCTGTAGCAGCTATCCAGCACTGAATGGAAACCGCGCGACTGCACATGAGCCTGGTCCGCAGCAGTCTCAGCGCCAATATTGGCTTGTCGCAGCCAGTGGGTCCCTTGAAATGTTGTGTCGCGACATACATTACGCCGCAGCACGTCGAGGCACGAGGCGCGTCGCTGGCCCAGCGCAGACGGGTCGTGACAGTCTTCCGCACGTAGCCATACTTTATACTCGGATCGCACGGCGGCCAGCTCGGATCCTGCATTGTTTGGTCCTCGCATCGAGCGACCATGGACCCGCTCAGCGAGGGCGCGCTCGACTCGTCAGACTTTAGTCGTTGTTTCATGACCAGTCGAGCGGCCAGCACATCGCGACCAAACCAGACGCCGTGGACGGATCGGGGTCAAGCACGAGCACCTGGCCCAGCGCAGATGTCGTGCCAGTCTTCGGGATACCGTCACCGCTTTGACCTAGTTGTGATGATACAAGAGGGCGGTCGAACCAAGACCCCGCACGGCGCTGTACGCTCACTCGCCGCGTACAGAAGCCGATGCCTTCGCCAGCTAACCTGACGAATGCGGAGATCCCTTCAGCACCCACTGATGAGAACGCCGAGCAAACAAGCCGGCTTGTGTCCGCGTGAGATCCATGACACTGCTAGACCATACACGCCAATGCACGCCAACGAAAGTCTCTACAGCTTTCGGTTCACTCTTGGTGCGGCCGCTCGCAGAACGGAACGTGACACGCTTTCCGCGTGATGTATCCCCCTACCACGGCCGCACTTCAAGCTGGCTTACGAAGCTGAAAGCACCTCTGCGTGCACTGGAGCCTGTATTGCGATTGCCACGCCAGTCTATCAGCTTGCACCGTAACGAGCAGCATATATCTGTAGTGGTACGGCACGCCCTCCACGCGCACGAGGACCACGTATGTAGACAGATGAAGCGCACTTGTATCGTATGCATGCGGCTGGTCTGGCCGGGTCACATGGTTCGTAGAGAGGAGTCATGTAGACCGACCCGGCTGTCTGGCGCATGATGTGAAGCCATTGCTGGCTCGTCCACCGTTCGGATTCACAGCCCGCGCCCACGATACGTCAAGCGCCGAGCGCCCAGATGCCATATCAACAGCCTGGCGAGCGTGACACGGCTGTGCGCCTCCAACCTGAACGGTCTTTTTGACCGCCCCTCCAGTTTGGCAACAACTGGATGTAGCTGCAGCGTAAGATTATCAAGAACACGATGTCCGCCCTCCCAGACCTCGACTTGGCTAGGCGTCTCCCAATGTCGACGTGCGACAGCTCCATGGCTCCAGCAAAGACAATCACGACGACTGTCACGGATGGCTTCTCAGAGCTCTGGCTGGCCGTGCAGTGGGAGACAGGAAGCGCAATGACATGGCTGCCGACACGAATGTTTTCTGTGCACCCTTGAGGCTTCAGAAGAAGACAAAGGTCGGCCTTGCCTCGAGACGGTCAGCAAACATACCACGTAGATATCGCCGCTCATCTCGCCAGACGCTGGGTGAAAGCACGTCACGTCAGGGCAGCGTTATCGACAACACCCTTGAGTAACGCTGAACTGCTTCGACACCTCGTTCGGGCGGTCCTGTGACAGCCGTAGAGTTTGATGATGTAGCTCGGCTGGTCAAGACGCCGTCGACGGGCGCATAGTCACGCCAGTGATCTCGACTAGTGTGAGCTCTCGGGATCCCCATGACGCACCGTATGCGATTCTTGACTTCTCAGGAACAAGATCAGCTGTACGACGCTACGATCGGGCGACAACGTCCACCGCTTGATCGCGCGTACTACAGCTGGACTTGTCACAAGATGATCAAGAGCATACTCGACCTGATCGGGCTTTGAACCGCCAGTCGGTAGATCTACCAAAGGCCGGTTACCAACAGATCAGGAATCAGAGGCATCAGAAGGCAAGTACGGGTTCTCTGTCGTCAACAGCTCGGTCGCTGAGAGCTACAGCTCATCATGCTACGACGCAGAACGGTGCACTCGATCTCAATCATCCGCTCTGATGCTTGCGTGTGCAGGTGCTGCGTTGCTGAACGGGAGCACTGCCTCGTGACAGTACTACCACCCTCCTACTAGCAGCACACACCAACCAATCTCAACTGATACCACAGCCCAGCCCTCTCACTCACCGATCCATCCCTATACGCCCTCCCAACGACGCTCGCCACGATCTTCCCTCCGAGCTCATAGCACCCCGTTCCGCACTGCGGTAACGGCGGCGACGTGTATACGGCCGGGAGCGGTTGACCAGGCAGCAGCAGTGGAGCACTCGACGCCATGGTTGTTGGAAGCAGCAACGGACAGCAAGCACCGGGTTGACCAAAGCTGATCGCTGTTTCCCACGATCGTAGCGTTTGAGCGTCGGCAAGCACAGTTTCAGGATGGAATTGTGCAGGTTCTTGGCAGATCCAAGCTTGGATGTTATCGCATGAGCTCTGTTCTGCTAGACACGGTATGGTGCAGGCAGGCTTGCAAGAGGGCACCGAGCAGTCGGTGGGCACTTCTAGCACGCCGCGAGCAACGAGCTAGCACCCCGGTAGCCGCTCCCTAGCAAGCGCCTAGCAATTCACCCTGTTCCGGATCGCAATACATCGCACTATCACGCCGCCTTCTCGTCACCCTTCGCCTCGATCTCTGCTGGGACCTCGGCAGCCAGGACGGATGGAGCTGGGACTGATGAGGACGGCGGCGCGGGCGAGGGTGTAGCAGCCATGCGAGCGTCGAGGGCCTTGAGGGCGAGCGCTCTGCGAGACATCAGCTCTGTCGGGCCAAAGCACACTGACCGTCTCCGCTCGGCTTCGGCGCGCGCACCGCCAGGCCCAGGCAGCATGGCGTACGAGTTGGTCGTCGCGTCGTCCCACGGCTTGACAATCTTGGCCTTGACGCAGATGCTGAACACGAGGTTGGCGACGATCCCAATGTACGGGCTGTGGGGTCAGTCTAGCTTCAAGCGCAAGTCGCGACTGACCGGACAAACGTAGGGAACCAGTAGACAAACGCAAACGTCTCGCTGCGATCACCGCGGAACTCGCCGTTCTCAGACAGCTTGAAGAACCGGAGGTAGGCCCAGGCGACAAAGAAGCCGAATTGGATCAGGATGAACGGCGAAGGGCCGAGCACGATCGTGAGCACGTTGGAGATGAGTAGGTGGATCCCAGGCAGTGACTGGGTTGTCAGCTGGCATCAGGATATAAGAGCAAACACACCTTGACGCGGATTTTGACGAGGCCAAACACTTGCACTTGGTGTTCCGGGATGAGCTGAGTAAACGCAACGAGGAAGCCGACTTGGAGCGCCGACAGGCCATGGTACGGGGTGCCGAACCTGCAATGTCAGCGAGTGTCCATGTAAAGGGATCAGGGATACAGTCATCGGCTGTTCGCGCTGGTGATAGCTGCCGCCTGCAAGTCCATCGCAGGCACGCCTCAAACAGCTACCTTCATAGCAGTCACCGTCAAACTACACGAGACAGATCGTCTCGTCAAGCCCACGGTGCTGGGCAGCTAGTTAACTGACATGTACTGTGTGCAGCGACCCAGCTTCTCTATCCCAACTCTCATCAGCCACACCCCAGCGCGACACCACGGCCGGGATGGGCCAGGACTCGACCGTGATTCGTGCCACTGGATTGACCGACCACGGCGAAGTCTCAAGCTGATCGGTGGTACCGAGCGCGGGCACGATGCCCAACACGTCACATCCGAATAGCTTAGCTCAACCGCGCTGAGTAGTCAATAGCACTTCCTCACCTCCAAGCATGGCGTCCGCAGATTGGAGACAACAGGAGACGGATCGGGATCCCAGATGACATGCAAGCTTGGATCAGCTTGACTGATTCACAGCGCGAGTGTTCTGATGTAGCGACAGTCTCTGCTGAGCGAGCGCTCGACTGTGAATCAATCCAGCGACCGACGGGCTGATCTCAGCTTGGCGACACCGGAACGTGTCTGACTCGAGCAATGTTCTGGAAAGGCCGAACGGGAGGAGTCAATGGGTATCGGACAGGCTACAAGTGCAAGGCTATCGAGCCTTTACAAAGTTCGGCGACGTACACTCGAGATAGCCAGAGCATGATACCGCCGCTTCGTACGGAACATCACTGACAATCGCGTCGGGGCGGGCTGCAAAGCTAGAGCAATGCAACCAGTTCTCAGATATAGCTTTGCTCGCAGAAGTGGACCTATTTCGAGCCCACGACACTGGAGCGCAACCGCCCAAGGCGTCCTGGACATTGCTGGGGGTTTTGCAGCCTCGAAAGGCTGATCGCACGACAGCCTAGCCGACGAGTCCAGCTTTCACTCGCGGCGATGAGGAAGATGCCCTAGCTGAGTTGCGAGTTGACCCATCGCCGTTTCGCGATGCGTTGAGAGCAATTTTAGCTACAAGCCCTTCTCAGCGGACGCGAGATCGCTAAACGGTCCACACTTATGGCTGGCTCGCCAAAATCGTTTAGCTTCGCAAAGCTAACGGGTGTCGCGTACCACCCATGTACAAATCAGTCCCGCGAAGCGCGTGCCGCCTTTCAGCTCGAATCCGATGAGACGCGCGCATAATGCACGACGTGACCAAGCAAATTGAGGCTGTGCAGCCAAGCTGATCACTTTGCGGGAAGAATGCAGGTGCAAGTTGATGGCGATTGTTCGGCGTGGTTCCAGAGAACAGGCCTATTCGTCTGGACCTGAACCGAAAGCGAGCAGTCGAGATCGCCCACGGTGCATCTCTTCATCTAGACGCAGTTGGCAAACATAACACCACAGCACGGCAGTAAACTCTCTACAATACAAGCTAGCATTGATCTGCAAAGCAGCATTTGCGTGGCTGGCTAGGTCGATATTGAAGCGTTCACTGCCGTCACCGCAAACGCCGGGCAAGGGCGTCTGATCATGGAGTGCAATGTCCACGGGCGCTTCGTAGAATTGCCCAAAATCACGTTCCTACCAGGTAGCCTCGCGGTGATACCTCGAACACAGCTGGAGCGAACTGAGCCACACCACGGCGCAGTATCGGCCGCTGGCACGCGTCACACCCTAGCTGTATCAGACTGCCGCGCCACGCCGTTGTACCACGAGAGCGCCAGAGTGGCTACTCGCGCGAGCTGAGTAACAGGACACTGACAGCTTGGTAGAGCTCTGACTAACCTCCACTTTAGCTCTTCGACCGTGCGGCAGGTGCATCGGAGCTGCAGCAAAGCCATTCACCCCGTGGGCCATGGCACTGCCAAGGTTCCCAGTTTGGTCAGCTTCGTGCGCTAGGATGACCTGTTGCCTCAGGCGGACTACACCATCTCAGCTCGAAACGCTCACGCTCGATGGTGCGAGGGACAAGGTCACCGACGGGAGAGCGAGCGGTAGCACCGCCAGAACGTCATTCAAAGGGCGTTATGAATGTTCAGCGCGATAGGCGCATTACCATGTACGCGAAGCTGATCATGCCGTAGCTCCTGGCACTAACGCGTACCAAGGCCTGACATGGAGCAGCTTTGTACGCTTGGCCGAGGTACCGCGTTGCAGGCAGCTGCGCGGCTGTCTCGCGCCGTCATCACTCGGCGATGCAGCTGGCGCTGCCCACGACCAACAAAGCACCCGCAGCAGACCATGAGCGTCTCGCGCGGCTGACACCAACGTGTTCCGAGCGCCAACACGGCGCAGAGGAGGGGTCATGGCAGCCATAGACGGCTCTGCAGGACTGTATTGCATGCTGCTACCACCCCGTCTCAGCTGCACGAGCATTCCCATGCAAAGTTCAGCAAAGCCAACACGATTCGTGCTCTTCCCAGTTGAAACTGGCCACTCGACCCATCCTCGAGATCGAGCGCATTGCAAACCGGCCAGCAAAGTCTCCAAAGTCAAGCTAGCGTCCACGCCAGCTGCGTTCGAGGGTCTCGAGCGCTGTGGCCAACTTCTACTAGATTGCGTTCAGACTCCGGCTGACCGACCGATGGACACACGACTCGACGAGGTGTTGAACACACCGATCAAAGCAGGGAGTCATCAGCGGCATCCTTTTGGCAGGCCTGCCTTCATCTACCAGACTCCCAGCGAATCCTCCTCCGGGCCACGCGCAATCTTACACAACACGACAGATCCAAGCCAGAGGTACTCACAGAAACAGCTCCTCCCTACCCAAGACAAACCATTCGATCCAGCTCAACCCGCCGGCGATCAGGTTACTGCCCGCGACGACAATGACGCAGAATTTGAGCAGTTCTTTGGGACCCCAGATGCGCTCGAGGTAGCGCGATGCGAGGGGGAGGGAGATGAGTGAGATGATGAACTGGGGTGTTAGCGCGGTGATTGGGATGGTGGGGGATGGGAAAGGCGATAGCGGAAACGTTGAGAAAGCGAGAAGACTGGTCATGGGATTGTCATGAGAGTACTGGAGCGCAAGCGCGTAGTGGAATTGATGGGCTGCACACGGTGCGACATGACGTGCGATGCCTCGCACGCTTCGTCCGACAAAGGCCGCGCTGTAGACGTTGCGTTCGATTCTTACAGGTCGTACTCGTATAGCATCATGTCGACGGGTGATGATACGCACATCACTCGACACATGTCGCATAACGCTCGCTGTCAGGGATTTGAGGCCGGGTGTGATCGACTGCAAAGACCACGACTGGCGGCTGATCGAAGCCAAGCGCAGACGACTGTGACAGTCGTGCAGATGTGGTGAGAGACAGCCTGGTAGAGTGCTGCAGCGGGATCGCACACGACCATCCCGAAGTGAGTGCATCACACGACCATGACCGGCATGCGCCCTGCTGGCACTGTCCGCCATTCTTACCCACCACATCACCATCTCCCACTCACCTCGACAATGCCAATCTCGACCCAACCGGCCGTGACCAGCGTCCACGGATACCACAGGCTCTTTCCCGGCACCAAGACCAACCACGGCACCAGCGTCCTCTTGTCCGCCTCGCTCGCGCCCAACGGAGTATTCTGTCGCGCAAGACTGTCGAGTAGGAAGAAGCAGAGAGAGAAAAGGACGAGGGTGAGAGTCAGGAGCCGGGTCGCGAGCGGGACGGATTGGAGGAACGGGAGGAAGGAGATGGCCGGCATCTGGGTTGGTCAGTAGGGTCATATGGGTATCGATCGACAGCTAGCGGACTGGCGCTCACACTGGATGCTGGCGATACGCGTCGAGACGTGGCGATGGGGGAGAAAGACGCGGTCGAACAGGAGGACAGGCGACGGGGCAGCAAGAGCACAGGGGCGGAACCGGGAGGGGGGTTACGGCGGATTAACACCGCCGGCGTTTTGAGATAACGCCGAGAGAGGGTTTGGCATCCATCTTTAGCAAAAACACGCAGATCAGCAGCAAACCGCATCCCGCACTGGATCGCATAGCAAACAGTCGTCTAGACTGCGTCCAAGAGCGTGCAGGGATGGCGAAACCGCAGCAGCAACCGCAGGAAGACGACGAGCCGCAGTTGCGACCGTCGGGCGCGACGGTGGGACCGGTCACGAGCGAGGAGATCAATGTGTTGATCTACTGTGTGAGTGCGGTTGGGTGGATGGGGATGTCGGTGGTGTGAGGGGGATGGCAAGGTGGAGCTGCATCAGGAGCTGTTCTCTTGTCACCACGGTTGTGCGCGGTCGGTCGACATGAGCCAACATTGCCATGGGTGTCCGATGAGGGTCGACTGCTGCGTAGACCGGAAGAGAGACGCAGCTGTTGGCTTGGTCATCGTCTGCATGCCGTGCTTCCAAGTCTTGCTGGTATGGACGCCGTGTTCGTGCTGGCGTCAAGGATCACGGCGCATCAGTGTTGCCGATAGCGGGTTTGCTCAATGATCCGTCGTTCCGTGACGAGCAAGTGATCATCAGTACAAGGTCCAGGACCTGCGTTGAGCTGCATTGACTCTGCTCGTCTGCATGCGACTGTTCACGATCGATGTGGTACGCTGGCAGTGCAACACGAACGATGCGAGCTATGCAGGTGTCATTGGATGTACCCTTCCGGCGCAGTGAGTGTAGGATGCGTCGATGCTACGAGCTGCGTTGTTCGTGGTGGTGGGCAGGCAGAGTGCAACCGCTCACCCGCTCGTCTACGCTACATCTCAGCTCTCTAGACGGCTGTTCGCCGACTGGCATGTCGAGATCCTTTGGACTTGGTCTCAGGAACTCTTCGACAGCGCGCTTGGGTGACTTGCTGGTATGGGGCTCGGTGCCGCTATCTCTGACCGAGTCATTACCCGCACGCTCTTCGACGCCGTCAGAGGCGTTCATCCGCCTCAGTGGAGAGTGTCGCAAGCGGGCGGGTCGATTTGTCGTCAGCCAGACGCAGGAACAAGTCGTGTGCGTACATTACTTGGCGAGTAGTGAATGTCCGCCTATTGCAGTGAAGCCCGAGACCTTCCTCGGGCTCGCTGCACGGATCAGGCGGCTCGCACAGAGACCAGCTGCTCGTTAGATCAGAGGCTGGCGTTCGTAGCATGATCTCGCCCGCGGCTGGCAGGCTGTAACGACCATTCAATGACCATACACTCCCGCTTGCTTGTAGCTGATCCAAGCTATTTCGGCAAGCTGGAATGGTCTTACCGGTCTTGCCAAGCATACAACCGGGGTGACCACACGACTTTACGTCGCACTCAGCCGTAGACTCGGCTACAATAGGACCGACGTCTGTGGTCTCCTTGTGCTGCGCGACGAGCGCGTCATAGCATACAGCCTCAACACTACAGCTAGCTGCCAGAGCCAGCCGGTGGCACGGGAGAAACCGTATGAAGACGTCGCTACTCGCCTGGCGCGTATGAACTACAACTGCACTTGTCCAGCTCCTTGGGCTGCCATGTGTAGGAGCGATCGTGTGATTGAGTGCAACACTTGACAGTCTCCGGAAACCGTTATGACGGGACACTGTGCGCGCATGCGTATCCACCTGACCTATGTGATCACACAGCTTCTCGAGAGCTGGGAAAGCCAGGTGATTCAATGTGCGTCTACGTGTCCCCGACTTGTCGTGTGATATGACAAACCTATGTCGCGTTTTGCCCGGTACGGTTAGCTCTGATGAGCTGCCACATACCGTACAAGCCGCGAAGCAGTACATGGGTGCTATGGTCGGAGCGGCGATCCATGGACGAGTACACACGGCGCGGTCCGACATCAGTTCCCCCCGAGGTACCATGGTTCTGATACGACTGTGTGATCACTTCGGCCCTGGTTCGCAGTCATGCGTTATCGCGAGCCGAGATGAGTCGACAGCCGGTCATTGACTGTCTACCAGCGAGCACTCTTGTGCTCGAATAATGCAGTTAAGGTGGCTGTACGACACTCGGTTCGCAAATGCCAGCCTCCGACGCTCAGCTCTGCTGTCCGGCCGATAGATTTCGTGACGGAGACTTGGCTGTTAGAATGGGCTGCAACGAAGCGCATCGCCCATGCTCCGACTCTGTTTAGCTGAGTATAGATCGCTGCCATCGACACCTGCGAACCCAGACAGACTAAAACGTCTACGATAGTCTGCGCCCGGAGTCTGTAGCATGTTTCCAGCTTGGCTCTACTGTACGTCTGTGTACGGACACGGACAGCTGCAATATGATCGAAGCTAGGCCTCTGGGATGGGTCTGGCGTTCGACGCTCGAGCCTGTCAGTCGTTACATTGGGGTGCGTCCCGTCGCTCGATGATCAGCTGGATCTACCTTGTGGACTACGTCTCAAACACCGAGACGTATGGCCATGAGCTACTCAGCTTTGCAGACACACTAGGACGCTATCAACCATCAGATGCAGTCCTTTCAAAGTCTACCGTTGGGTCGACGCTCGGTTGCATTGCGGAATCAGCCGAGTCGACCGCTCAGCTGATGACTTGGCGAACTGTCCGCGCTGCAGCCGGAGGAACGCGTACGTTTGATGCTGTGTGATCTTCAACGCACGGGCGATCTGCCGTCTCTTCCTAAGCATCGACCTTGCTACTTCGCGGCTAGTGTACTGCTTGCTGCCGCGAGCAGCAGAGGCTTGCGATCGTACATGGTCGGTGTCGAGCGCAACGCAAACGGCTATGCGCAGCTGTACTTGACTGCTGCGTGCTTGCGCTTGGTAGCGTTGATACGGTCGGAAGTCTGTGATCATGACCTCGCAGAATAGTGCGCTGTATCTTACCAATCACTTCCCAATCCCGGACCGTACTCACCCTTTGCAGTACCTACTCGAGTCGCCCTTTCCTCACACCGCCTACACCTTTCGAAATGAAGCCCAGCTCGACTCGGACGCGTACGCGCACCTGCGAGAATCGCCAGACAAGCCAAACAAGCTTGGCTACGAGGGCTTGATCCCACGAGGCGAGCTGATCCGCAATATGCAAAAGGCGTTGCTGTGGACCGAGGCCGAGCGGCATATCGGCGACCATGGCGTGAGTGGTGCGCGGACCACCGGATGAGGCTGACTCGGCAGGAAACGATCCCGTGCTCAGGCTCGGTCAACCTGCTGCAACGGCATCGGTGCTCCGCCGGCCCTTCTCAGCCTACCAGCGCCTTTCTATCACCCTCGTTTCTTGACGACGATGCTGCTCCTTCTAGACGATCCGCCATCTTCGAGCCTCCTACCGCCGGTCCATCGACGACTCGGTTTGCCGCTACGACCCCACTGACCAATGGGTCGCGCAAAGGCAAAGGCAAAGAGATGGCTACCGACGCTAGCGCAAGCACGAGCGTGAATGGAACGCCGAAAGGCAGGGGCAAGGCTTTGACCGAGGACACTGGCGATGTCGAGATGGCAGACGCCGAACCAGCGCCACCGGCGACAAAGAAGAGGCCACGGCCGACAGTGCTACCTTCACCCGACAAGCCCACCTCGGCGTCAACCGAAGGCAAAGCAGACGATGGGTCAGCAAAGGCAAAGCCAAAGGCGCCTGCAAGCAAGGCGACATCACCCCAGCCTGCCAGCGACAAGTCGGCCAAGCCCAAGTCGAGCGATCGCGAGCGAGAAAAGGACTCGGCGAGCGATGCGCCAAAGAAGAAGCGCAAGCTTGAGGCGGATCGGGTCGACAAAGACGGCAAGCGCAAGGATCGAGAGAGGGAGAGCAGCAAGGAAAAGGTCGGCAAGGGCTTGCCGACTGCGTCGGAAGCGAGTGCATCGCGCAAAGCTTCTGCCGCGTCGGACGTGACGGTCGCTTCGGCAAAGAAGGCGGCCAAAGGCAAGGCGCTGCTCGAGGTGAAAAAGGAGCGCAAGGAGGCGGCAGAGAAGGGTGTTGGCATCTGGCGGGAGCACTCGGGACAGGTGGGTTTGGGTCGACTGGACGATGCTGACCCTCAGGTGCTGTGCACGGCGTGGAACCCCAAGAACACCGACATGCTGGCTACAGGCGGCGCCGACGCTTCCGCCCGCATCTGGGAATTCGACCCGCCGTCCGCAAGCAACGCGATGCAGCTCAAAGAGTCGCCGATCGTCATGAAGCATGTGCCGGTGGAGAAGGGGAGCAAAGACGTGACGGCAATCTCATGGCACCCAGACGGCATGATGCTGGCGACTTGTGAGTGGGCCGATGGTTGACACGGCTGACGCCCAGCCTCGCTCGACCACGTCGCGCGCGTGTTCATGTCCTCTGGCGAGCTCGAAATCGCCCTCACGCTGCATTCCGGTCCGATCAACGTGCTCAAGTGGAACGAGAGTGGGAGCCATCTGATCACGGCGTCCAACGATGCGACCGTGTGCTTGTGGGAGCTCGCCGCCGAGCTGAACAATGCCAAGAACCGCATGCTGTATACGAGCCATTCCCGTGAGTTGCTCTAGCGTGACGGCGCTGACTGGCAGAACAAGTGCACGACGTCGACTGGCTCGACAACGAGACGTTTGCGTCATCGTCTGAAGACTCGACCATCTATGTGCACCGCACCCAGTCGACCACGCCGATCCGCTCGTTCAAAGGACACACCGACGAGGTCTTTCACATCCGGTGGTCACCCCCTGGCGCCAAGTCGGGCACACGCCTGCTCGCTTCGGCATCCGACGACGGCACCGCTCGCATCTGGAGCTTTTCCGAGCGCGAGCCGTCCCCGGTCAAGGAGGAGGTGGGCGTGGCGAACGGCAAGACGGCGCGGCACTGCAAACACGTTTTGCGCGGGCACACCAAAGGGGTCACTCTGGTCGAGTGGAGTCCAAACGCGGCGCTCGACAACGGCCGGATGATTGTTGCAACGTGAGTTGGTGATCGTTGACCTGGCTGACCTCAGTGCTTCCTACGACGCGACCGCTCGGCTGTACGATGCAGCCACCGGCGAGTGCTTGCATGTGCTGCAAGCCCACGAGGAGAGCGTGTCGGCCATGGCGTTTAGCCCGCGGGGACTCTGCGGAGGGCTGGGCAAGCTCGCGACCGGCGGCTGGGACGGCCGGGTCGTGATCTGGGACGTCGAGGTGGGTAGTCCTGCCGCTGCCAACGCTGACATCTCAGACCGGTACCGAGGTCAAGCAATATCAAGCAGGCGATGTGGCGATCGTAAGTCGTGTCATCCCAGCACTGCTGACGAGCAGAACCACCTGTCTTGGCGAGAGGACGGGCAGCAACTGGCCGTGGCGGTGGCGGACAAGACGCTGCGGACAATCTACGTTGGCGATGTCGGCCGCAAGGAGTGAATGTAAGGTATCGAGCGATGCAACGCATGCGCCGTTGTGCCAAGTCCCTCGCAACACATCCCTTGACGTGAGAAAGGACGCCATGGCAGGGTTAGGCGGAGACGGGGTTCAAAGGTGAGTCGGGCGTTGAAAGGAGACGTGCGACGCTGCGATTCCATTCGAAGCCACTTAAGCCTTGGGCGTGTCGTCGCCGCATCGCCCACCATATACCTCTTCCGTCGGCTGTTTGGACCGACGCCAACCGTGTCAAGTACAAGCTCTTCCGCTGTATACGTTTCAATGACTGTCGATCTACTCTCGCAAAAGTCGCACAAGACGCAAAAGCCGCCCCGAGCGGCGTCACTGCTCATCGCGCCAGACAAGGTCCAAGTGGTTGTGACGCCGCCGACCGAGGTGGCGGTCGCAGAAGCCGAGACGAAGAACGAGACGATTACCACACCCAAGAGTGAAAGCCCGCCTGCTCACCAGCTGCCTGCATGCCCGATCGCCCTGCTTCGCGCGACCCATCTGCTCGCGCTCGAGTCGACCATCATCCGGATGAAGAAGGAACGCGCCGACTATCGCCGCGGGTGGTCGTGCTACCGCAACTATACCGAGATGATTGAAGCGCTCGAGGACGAGGCCGATGGCGTCCGCCGCGCTCAAGAATCACTCGACCGCTTCCCGTCGGTCGTGACGCCAATCGTCAGCAAGACGCTCAGCGGTCCCAAGACGCGCGCCGAGTGTGAAGCTGACGACGTCAAGCGCCTGGCCGCGCTCCACCTCTGGGTCCGGCCCGTCAAGTTTGGCCCACTGACCAAGCAGCAAGTGCGCGACTTTGAGCAGGCGCGCAAGATGCTCAAGCAGATCCCGGCCGGGCTGGAAGATTCGTGGACGTTTATGTTTGAGATGGAGATGCGCAGGCACATGGGTGGTGCGGCCAGCAAATCACCGTTTGGCCCTCACGGCCCGCAACTCAAGAAGCGCATCGTCGGCCCGCAAAACCTCGACTATGCGCTCAAGCATCATCCCGTTTTGCGCGAGCTGCCATACGGCCCGATCGAGAAGAATGTCGCGCAGCTGCTGGGCCGGCTGATCCCCAAGCAGGTCAACGTCGAGATCCCGGCTAGGTTTGCGCTCGTCAACTTTCCAGAGCCTGCAGATGCGCGCAAGTCGGCAATCTCGTCAAAGCACTCGCACCGGTCGCGCAGGCAGTCGGCTGCGTCGCACCCGGCAAAGTCGGTCCGTGGGCGCTCGCACTCTCGTCCCGCCAAGCCCGCCAGCAACGCGTCGTCGACGTCGGACGTCAATGTTGATTTCCTCAAAGACCTCCAAGCATCCCCGCCAGAGCGCTCGGCACCAGTTCCGCCCTCGCACCTGCCAAAGAAGCCCGCCGCACCTGTAGGGGTCAAATCCGACGACGGGCTATCCTGGCTACAGATGCCATACGCCGCGTACCCGACCGCGATCGGGGACGAGCTGCGCGCGATCCGCCACGCCGACGGGCTGTCGTGGATCAAGATGCCTTATCGCGAGTTTGGGCGCGACGTCGAAGCCAAGCTGCGCAAGGTGAGGCGCAAGATGGATCGGGCGGGGGTAGCGCCAGTGCCGGTGGGCAAGGCGATGCCGTCGGTTGCGTGAGATGTATGTATGCTGCTTGAGCTCTTGGTCCGATCTTTCTGATTGACACGCGCTACCCCGTACGCTTGGCAGTGAAACGTTAGCAAGGCAGTCGTCGCAGTGCAGGGTGATGGATGCATGCATCTACAGAAACACCGTCGCGGCCAAATGTGCCGGCCACGAAATGATCATGACCTCTTGCTGCGCCATCCAGTGATCCACCGCGTCGTTGCTTACTGCACCCTGCGGCTCTTTGTCTTGAACAGCCGTCATGTGCGTCTCTGGCGGGTTGGCGAGTGCCGCGCGTTGTTGCGCTTCGGCGAGCTGGTGCGCTTGATCGAGCGCGCTTGCGAGGGACTGGTAGTCTACCGACATTGTGTCTTCACGAGAGGATGATGCAGACGCTCAGGAGTTGATAGYTTTCTTATACGCGTTGGCTGATGCACATCAGGCGGCGATGACAAAGGAGGCCGATTCTGCCACACGGCGCTTCCAAGGGAAGGCGCCCATTGTCCGCCGGTTTTCCTGATAGAGGTTGATAAGACTGATCGACCAGATGGTGAACAGTGAACCTCCTGATTGCACACTCCTCGTGGTACATACTGTTCTTCGCTCGCTGCAGCCGACCATGGTGTACAGCCACTCGCCACAGTCGACTCGTTAACCCCGCGATCCAAACGCCGAAACGCCGAAGCCGTGTTTGTGCTGTGCTCCTTCGCTCTTGGACATCTTCAACGCCCATTCTCACTCCCACCACCGCGACCGGACGACATTCTGACGACACGAGGACGACCAGAGAGACGATAGCTACCGAACGAGCCTGATATCGCCTAGGACGCCATGAAGCTCGGTTCGGTGCTGAGCCTCGCGCTCCCGTTCCTTCCGTTCATCTCGGGTTCGTCCTGTCCCATCTCGACCTGTGGTGATGCTGACCGTTCAGCTTCGGTCTCTTCAATCTACTGGCCGATCCTCCAACCATCCATCAACTACCCCTGGGTCATTGGCGAGAAGAACTACCTGCTGTGGAAGACGGGCGGCGGCACCGGGATCCAAGTGTTTGACATTCAGCTGCACAACAAGAACCGGACGATCATGACGGGCTTTTTGCCGATCGCGCTGCGTGTCCCGATGGAGAAGATTACCGTGGGCGAGAACAAGGGCCAGTGGGGAGGAGAGATTGAGGTCGATCTGGGAGACAACATGCCGACCGGGTGAGTCGTTTGGTCTTGGGTCGGCACGGGGATTGGCGGTTCGCAAGGCCTGTGATGCGCTCGAATGCGAGTGTTGGCCATGTTTCGGTTCTGGCGCGACGCTTGCCTCGACGTCTGCACCAGACAGAAGCCGAGTCCACATTATCGCTTGTGCATCTTCCCGGCTTGTCAGGACCTCGACGTCTTGAGTAGACTGTGGAACAGACGGTGATCATGGGCTTCAACGCGTGACTTGATTGGTGGACGCAGCTGTATCCACGCCTCGTTTGCTCGCGACGAGATTGTGCAGCTGGGGAGACGAGGCCAGCCGGCAACGAGACTATCGCGCACTGCACTGTCCTATGAACATTCTTGCTTTGGTCGTAGTGTGATTGTTATGATCGGGTGTACTGAGCCGGCGGGCTGACATCACCTGCGCTCGATACGCGCCTGCTTTCATTGCTGTCTGCCTACCTCGGTCAATCATCAGTGGCCGAGTCCAACGGGTGACCAGCAGTTTGAGCGTATACGTCAATCGAGTGCATCTATGATTTGCAAGTCGTGTCGGTCGTCAGAACGGCAGGCACGACTCGTTCTTGCAGACGTTTGCATCGCTCGCTTTTCGAGAACGTCGCTTCGAGCACCCTCACGTCCGATGGACGTCTCCGGTTGCTGCACAGCTGAACCTGTCGGGACGTTGTGTAGATCATGGACGCCCCGTCTATTGAAACGCACATAATCCGCTGCAGCACAGCCGTTTGGCCGCTCGTAAACGTCCAGCGTACCCAGCTGGAGAAAGTTTTACGACGCAGACTGTTTGCGTCTGCACTTTTGGCACATCACAGTGCTCTGTGGCTATGCGGAACCGACGTGCAAGATTGCGAGCTGCACACTGGTTTTCTGCTGCGCTGTCTTATCCGGCGCGAGGTGCGGTCTTCAGGAGCTCGGACCGTGTCTCGACCGACCATAGCTATCGCAACTGCAGAGCCTCGGCACCCAAGAAGCATCGATCGTGCGAGGTATTGATCATGTATCGTATGACCGTCTCAGGCGTTCATATGCAGGGCGCACAGGTGTGTCTTGTCACCTTGATTGTTCAGGGTACGGATATATCATGCCGGTCGGATCATATCACGCGCTGAACTAAAGTCGGTTGGAACGCGCTCGCATGCAGTTGGGTACTCTACCTCGTCCTGGTCATGTACTGAGCTCGGCGAGGAAGCACAGCTGTCATTACCGACGTCCGATAGCATGCTCTAGTGTCACGAGCGGGTTTCGCCTCAGCGCGGCTCTCGGTGTCTCCTACGTTGCGCGTGCCCTAACACCAGTGTGTACACCGCGTAGCGCCGTGCGAAGATTGTTAGCTGGTTTATCGTCTCAAAGTCGCAGCTGATTGCTAGCTGGCAGATTATTGAACGAGCTGCTGCATGTGCCAGCAGATCTGTTTGCTTGTCGAGCTACCTCGAGGCAATCCAAGAGCTGCTATGTCGGAGATAGGTGCCACTCGCCTATTTCGAGTTTTGCATGTGCCAGTGACGAGCCGTTGGCTTCAGCGCTCTTTGTGGGCAGGCAACAATCTGCCGGCGCGCATCCTGCTCTGGCTCGTACGTTCCTACGTCGCTGCTCGACGTCGGCATGCGCAAGTCTGATGAGCGTGATCAGCAATTCGCAAGGCCATCCACCGCGAGCCCAATAGCTTTCCCATAACAGTGCTGATCCCAATAGCGAGGGCTTTACCCTCATCTTCATGAACACTCTTCACGGCCAGGTGTACGCCAAGGTACGTGCAGTCTTGCGTGCCAGCCGTCACTCACAACACGGCAGTCACCCCTGTTCCCAATCTACCCCGCCGCGCAAAAGCCAGGCAACTACACCGAGCCTCGTGCGTCTCATCGTATTCTCCTGCAGCCTGCTCACGCCCACAGCCGTACCGACCGCGACGGTCATTGCGACCCTTACCGAGCTCCCGAACCCGACGCAACAGTGGGCTCTCACCCTCAACGGCGAGAACCCGGCCGAGACGACGACAGCAGCGTACGCTGGCAATGCTGGAAGTGGGTCGGGTGCGTGAGTGCGCAAGGGGTGGACATTGAGTATCAGATCTATGCATGTTGTTGCGCCGACGCCGACGGTGAAGGATGCTACAGCTGAAGACTGCCGGCGCAGCTAAGAGTCAGCATGCGACGGTTGCCGACTGACATACCCTCCTCACACCCTCTCGAGCACATACATCCACACGGCGACGACTTGCGGCTCCCACACCGTCGTGCCATGCTGTCCGACCCGTTCTCCTCCAACGACCTTCAACGCCCTCTTCTCCCTCACCGTCCATGCATTGGTCTCCCCATCGAACCGAGTCGAAGAATACGAGATGCAGACCCAGATGCCGCCCTGGACGGTCCCGAGTGCGAGGTTGCGACAGAGCGTCGGGATCGAACAGGGTGGACCGCACGAGATGGCGTCGGCGGTCGACTTGTCGAGCACCAAGTGGTACGACTGGCTTGGGAACGACGAGGTGAGAACGTCGAATGTCACGCTCGAGTGGTGGGCTATGCTTTGTGCTGATCGATCAGCCGCAGACTTGGACGACCGCATCAACTTGCCAGGTTCGTCTCTCGGTACCGCCGGCACCTCGACATAGTCTGCATCAACGACATTGATCCTACCCACCTTCTGTGCGATCTCGGCCGCATCGGCGTTGAGAGCATGCACCAGATCCCAGCCCAAGCTCGACGTGCCCGCACCAAAATGCAGCACGTTGAACTCGTCGATCGTCGCTGCCAGCTGCTGCTTGATCAGATTGCACACGATCGGGACGAGCTCGGAGCTCGGTGCGAGCCATTCGAACGAGCTTTCGGTTTGGAAGCGCGTTGCCCAGTAGGTTGACGACGAAAAGTCGGGCGGCATGGTTGGCGCGGCGACGGCGTCGGTCCTTGCGATGGCATCCAGACATGCATACGTCCATCTATTCCACAGCTTTACAGCCTCACACAATGCCAGCCTGCATATCAGCCCCGGCCGAGCACCCGTCGGACCCACCTTCAACACATCATACCCATACATCTCGTCGGCCTCTGCGCCCGCCGAGAGCTTGTAGTAGAACGCCATGCCGCCCGTCTTCCACATGTGTGCAAGCTTGTTGGCGCTCGGACGGCGATGGTTGCCTGCAGTCGCCGTGAAGCGCGAGACGAGTGCGAGGCGTTCCCGGCGGTGTTTCTCATACACCTGGAGCGGCAGGTGCATGGGGTGGGAGAGGACGAGCGCGAGCGTCTCGGCGTCTTCGAATGCTTGAGCCGCGCCTTGGCCGCCTGCGGTCAGCTTGCTCTCAACGATCAGACTCACCCGTCGGTGGCACGGCGTGCGCAGCGTCACCCATCAGGATCAACCTGCCGTGAGTCCAGCGCTCAATGTCGCCCATGCGGTACTGGGGCCAGAGCACGAGCTCGTCCTCGTCGAAATCACGGATGATGCCCTTTGCCGGGTCGTCCCATTTCTTAAACTGATCGCGCACACGCTGAGCCGCCTGGCCACTCTTGAGGAACGCCGACCAGCCTGCGCGCCCGAGATCGTGAGGAAACTCGCAGGATGCAGAGAGCGAGACAATGTCTTCCTTTTCGCCAGCGGCGCCAAACGGCATCAGCACCATCGTCCCGCTGCGGCCGCACACGACGGCGGGGAGGCGGAGCGGGGTCGCGTCGGCGGCGACGGCGTGCGCTGAATCGGTATAGCACCCAATGTTGGTGATGCCAGTGTACTCGGGCGCGGGCGCATCGTTCCCGAGCACACTGTGTCGTACGGCCGAATGGATGCCGTCGGCGCCCACGACATAGTCGGCGTACACGGTCTTGCCGTTGGACAGGATGGCCGCGGCGCCGTGTCGAGGCGGCGCACAGTTGAACGCGGCGAGCACTTTGCAGCGGTAGTAGATCTTGATCAGGGACGCGTACTGGAACACGAGCTTTTCGATCAGCGCCGTGTGGACGTAGGAGCGTCGGATGCGGAGCGCGGGGTAGCCAAAGCGAGCGGTGCTGCCGTTGGTGTACGTGCCGATCGAGCCGCCGGTTTGGGTGAGGATGTGGAGCGTCTGGTTGTCAGCGGAGCGTCGAGCGAAGCGAGAGCGGCGAGAGTCGGCGGCGACGAGCCGACGCTAGAGCTTGTTTGGTTGAAAATCGCAAGCTTGCCACGATGCGTCGGCCTGTGGACCCATGCAGCAGCTTGGCTCCCCGCTTGGCCAAGGTAGCAAGCCGCCCAGCCGCGTCTCTCGCTCCAACCCACGCACGCACCACTCACCTCGTACTCATACCCCCGATCCCTCAGTTCGTTCCAAACGCCGACATGATCCAGCACCCTGGCCGCGTTCGGTGCGATACTGATCGCGCCACCGACGTCGCCCCGGTACTCTCTCAGTTCGTACATGTCGCACGCGATCCCTTTCATGGCGAGCTGGACGGCGAGCATGCAGCCGCCGAGACCGGCGCCGGCGATGATGACTTTGCGCGGCTTTTGGTGCGGTAGTCCGGTTGCGTGGGTCTCGATCATGGGTGGGGGTGGGGTGGAATAGGCGGGAGGGTAGTGAGCGAGTGAATGGGACGGTGATCAAGGCTAGAGGGAGAGGCGATGCGTCCTTGTCGAGTTCAGGACCGCGAGCACGAACAAGGTCGAGAAAGAGTGGAGCGTCTAGTGTGAGTTGAATTGGGCCGTTCAAAGAGTCTAGTCTAGAGCATCAGCGCCAGAACGCGACGTTGGCAAGCACGGGCTGATGGGAACCTAACTCACGATAGGGTGCTGGAAATACAAATGCTGGGTTGGGTCGGCCGAGCTGGGTCGGTCCGAGCTGCGTGGGCTGGTCAAGTTGGTGTCGGCGTTGGTCGTTCGGATGGTGCAAGTGTCGAGGCGGGAGACAGCGGTCGATGCAGACGGCGAGCCGATGCAGACGTCTTGTACCCTCGTCTTGCCGACGGCTTGAGCACGACTTTTCCTTCGGCCCCCTGTTCGTTCGGCACAAGGGCGATCCCCCTGGTCGTCAGGTCGACGTCGGCGTCGCCTGTCCGCTGTCCGACTGCGAGAAGCAAAGTGTAAGCTCTTGGGTTCGGTTGAGGGGGTCGACGCCCTGTTTCGAGCGGGCTGGGGTCAGCATACGCCGTCGGGATCCATCAGGTGGTCAGTGTGGTCAGTGGTCAGTGTCAGTGTGTCAGTGTCAGTGTGGTCAGTCGCGGTCGTGATAGTGTCAGTATTGAGACGTAGTCAGTACCGTTGTCACTGTCGGATGCGAAAGAGCAAACGGCGGTGAGCACGGGCGAGAGTTGCCGAGTCGACCATCCGTCTTGTGCACCGTTCGGCATCCACCCTGTACCGGTCGACAGCGAGCATCCACATCATGATACGCTCGAGCCAGTCGCAGTCTTGATGCTAGCACTGTTCAGCTCGGTGACGGCGTGGCCAGCTCGGAGCTCGGTGGTGCACGGTGCACGGTCGCAGCTGGCAACGGATGAGCTGGCGACCACCCACCGGCATTCACTACGTCCGACTCACTCTATCTTGCCGTCGCCGTCGTCGTCATCAACTCATTCCTCACCACTGCGCCGGGTCGACCGTCACGTACACCTCATCCCTCCTACCGTCCCCGCGTCGGCGAGCTCGCACGCAGCATCCACATCCAAGGCGTACGTGTCTGTGCCGTTCTCGCCTCTACCTCGCATCGCAAGACTGGTCCGTGCCATGGGATCAATCGAAACATGACAGGGTCGTTCATCTACTTGGCATCCCGCTCACGGCGCTCGTCACCCCGTACTGCATCGGCTACCTGCCAACGCGGTGCACGCGGTTGGGACAGGCTGTCAAGGCGATGTCGAGGCCGTTTGGCAGTCTCCACTTTGTCAGAGCGGGACTGGAAGAGGGTGGTGCTGCTGGACGGCATGGTATGCATCTGTACGACCGGCTGTTCGACTGACACTCACACGACTGACACTACACACGACCGCCATCCTGCCTGCCTGCTCATCGTATGCTGTCTACCTCGCCCAACACGTATGTTCTTTCGTTGGAGCAGCACCGGTACAGACGTCCACCCCGTCGTGCCACTTTCCGCTCGCGGGTCTGCGCGCGCCTATTTGCAATTTAACACCGCCAAACACTTTCACGTGATTGATGAGGGCAAGCCTAATCTCGATAGGCGCGCGGGTGGCCACCAACCAAACAAGGCGGATTGCCTTCGCATCTCGACTCTTCTTCTTCTTCTTCTTCTTCTTCACCTTCGTCATCATCATCTTCTTCCTGTTGCCGCACTACCACTCGTCGCTCATCACGGACAACAGGCAATGTCCCACGTCGCCCCGTCCAAACGAGAGCCCGGCAGTCCAGAACTCCGCACAAGCTGTAAAGGTCGGTCGCTCTCTCTGCCCACAACCCACTGACACGGGATAGAATGCAGGCGTCGGAAACTGAAATGCGATAAGCGAGGTCAGTCTCCCACCCGAACGACCCCGAGCCGAGCTGAGGAATACAGTCCCATGCACGAGCTGCATCAAACGAGGTTGCGCAGAGCTCTGTCCGGACGGCGTCTTGCCGTCGAAAAACGCAAAGTGAGTGCTAGTCGGCGTATTGTCTCGTTCCGATCGAAGGCACGGCCTGGCTCCTTTCGCTGCTTGTGCGGCTACGCAGCTGCGGTTACCCATCCGACTCTTGCATCATCTCGGCTGCTGCCGTTGATGCAGTCGACCAACACTGTGACCGCCGCTACCGTGTCCTCGCTCGACGCTAGGCTCCATCCCGACGCTAATGCCTCCAGCCTCGAAGCCGCCAAAGACACACTCGAAGCACGCATCGCACTCCTCGAATCCACCCTACGAGAACACTCGATCCCCATCCCGTCCTCCTCGGCCATCGCGATCCCAGAGAGCCCCTACCCACCACCACGGCGGAGCATCCCACCGCCGCCGCAAGAGGAAGATTGGATCCCGAGTTTAGGCACGCTCGTGATAGGTGAAGCGGGCAAGAGTCGGTTCGTGGGACCGGCCGCGGCTAGCGAGTGGTTGAACCAGGTGGGTTGCTGGGTCGTGCTTGCATAATAGGCGGTAGCTGGTCGAACGGCTGGTGCTGGCGCCTATCGCACAGCTCCGAGTCGGCACGATTGCAACGGCTTGTCCGTGCCGTCAGACCCTAGCATTGCACATCGTCCACCCTCCACAGCAGCTCACCCCACAGTCCGATATCCCACACTCACTCCCCGAACCCAACGCACCACCGCCCTCATCCCTCCCGCTCTCCAACCCACACAACGATCACGCATTCGCTCCACCTCAAGCGTTCCCGTTTGGCCACTTGCATCCATCGGCATATGATACCCTCCGAGCGCAGCTGCCGCCCAGGGAGGACGCGAGGGCGCTCGTGGCGTATTTCTACGAGCTGTACGCTTACAAGTGAGTGGTTGCTGCGATGAGACGGCCGTGGCTGCGTGGCGGCTAGTGAATCATGCTGTTGCGAACGCACTTGCCAACCGGCGGTGCGTCAAGTGTACGGTCTCGCCCATTTGAAACCTAAACCCACTGCTTGATCGCTGACAGCCAGCTACGACATCTGCCCCGAGCCTCAACTCCAATCCTACCTCGCAGTCTTCTACCCGCCGCGACCGCTCCACACGCCAGCCTACCCGTCCAAGCCATGGACAAACGACTCGCACCCGCATAAACTCGCGCTAGTCTTCATCACCCTGGCCATGGGCGCCATCTCCAACATTGACGTCGAGCCGCCAGACCTCAAGAGCGCGAAACGCTACTATGAAGCGGCCGCGGCGTGTCTCAGCGTGGTCAACTTTATGGGCGAGAACACGATGGCGTGCTTGCAGACTCTGGTGAGTGCGGCATCGAGGGTCGAGCTGACGGCAGCACATCATGGTCAACTATCACTTGTGCGTGCGTGCTACGTTGCGTGCGTGCTGACTGGTCAGATTTGAAGACCGGGTCAAAGGCGGCGACTCGTCGTGGCCAATCTGGGGCTTGTCGCAGCGGATCATCCAAGCGGTTAGTCGACATGCCTCGACCGAGCTGACAGCAGATGGGCATGCACCGCGATGGCGCAAAGTGGGGCCTGCCCGAGAATATCCTAGACGACCGACGGCGCATCTTTTGGGAGACGCGCGCAGAGGACACGTTTCAGTCGCACTGCTTTGGCCGGCCGTGAGTGCGATCCCGTTGGCACTCGCTGACGACAGCGGCGGCATGGCGACCAAGCATTTCGACGTCGAGTTTCCGAAAGAGCTCGAGGCCGTGCCGTGGTCGCAGACGAAATTCAGGCTCGTCAAGGTCTCCAACGAGTGAGTGCGCTCGTGGTACCAAGCTGACAGCAGGATCCTCGACGAGGTTATGAGTGCCAAGCCGCCGTCGTACTCGACCGTCCTGCAGCTGTATCAAAAAGTGTAAGTCGACCCGCGTCCGCACGAGCTCACCCGCAGCGTCGAGTTTGAAAAGACGGTCCCGGGATCGCTCAAGGTCGAGTTTGCAAAGGTGCCCTCGCCGAGCCAGCGCCCTGAATCGCGCGTCTCGTGGGCCGACACGCCTGCGCACGAGAAAAAGGCGATCCGGATTGCGTTTCAACAGCACACGCTCGAGCTCAACCTCGGCGAGATGGTCATGTTTCTCCTCCGCCCGTTCTTTGCGCGCGCGCTGCACGAGTGTCCAGAGAACCCGAGTAAGAGCAAGTATGGCGAAGCGTTTCTGGCTATCACCGAGCGTTGCGTGGTGAGTTGATCAGCGTTGGCGCGGCTGACGTCAGTCGATGATTTCAATCGCCGTCAGCTTGCACACTCTGCACCGGCGCGCGGCCGTCCGGCAGTGGTTCTTTTGGGTGAGTCTCGTCGTGTGATCCCGCTGACAGCAGTACCACGCATGCTCGGCTGCCGTTTGCATGGCCTCGCTCGTGATTGTCGCCCCAAACTCGCCTCTTGCCCTCCTCGGCTGGTCCCAGCTGCAGACGGCCTGCAACCTGTTCTCCCAAGTCGCGCACGAGTCCAAGGCGTCGATGACGTCGCTCGCGCTGCTCTTGCGACTGCGCCAAACGGCGTCGAACAAGTTTTGCAGCGTCATGGGCAACACGCTGCCGTGGGCACCGACTGAAAAGGAAGACGACGAAGAGTCGGCGCACTTGATCGGGCTGCATACCCGGTTGATCGAGCGCGTGAACCGTGGCGCCCAGTCGCGGATCGTGCGCAACCACTCGCACGTCCCTGTCAAGCAGAGTGAATCCCCGAGTCCCGTCTCGTTCCCGGCCTGGCCACCTGGTCTGGACAACGTTTCGGTCAGTACCCTAAATGCGATCGCGCTGACGGCAGATGTTCAACTATGACCTTGCGCAAATCGCGAACCCTCCGCCCGCAGTGTACGGCCGCGACCAGGGCGCAAGCAATAGTCGACAAGCGATGGACATGCAAGTCGACCCGGACGCGTTCAACTTTCTCGTACGTCTTGCTCGGCTAGATCGTGCTGACGCGCAGAGCACAATGTGGGCGCCCGTGCAGGAGGCTACGCCCGTGTACGACCGCTCGGCGATCAGTGGGATCCCAGCGTTTTCGTGGGAAGAGCTCTCGGCGACGTTTGGCGTGGACATTGCGCCTCTGGATGGCGCCGGGCAGTAGCGGCGCAGCTGTCAAAGCATGCATCGAATAACAAAGTGTCCGAACAGATCGCGCTCACTCGTCGCAGTAGGGGAGGTAGGTGTAGGCGAGTTGCTGCCGTCAGCGCCGTCATGCGAGTCGAACCCACCTCGTAGAGAGCAGAGTCGACAGAAGGGTACGTGTAGCTGGCCGTGTCGACGCAGAGGACCTCGCCGATGTAAATGTTGGAGCACGCTGCGTCAATCTGCGGGTTGTTGCTCCACAGCGTCTCGTTGGAGATGCCGTACATTTGCTGGATCCAGTCGCACGTACTGACGTCAGCGCCGTCGTGTCAGCGCGACTCACTCGTCCTCGACGACCGTGTAGACCTTGGTGCAGTCGTGGCCGGTCAACCCGAGGCAGACGGTGCCGTTGACGGGCAGGTTGTCGCAGTTGGCCGAGATGGTAGCGTCGTTGACGACGGCGAGCTGGTACGTCGACACGCCGTATTTGCGCGCTGCTGTCAGCGGTGCAGCAGGGGGGTCACTTACAGATCGTGTCGCAGTAGTCGCCCTGTTCGACAACGGCCGAGCGGGTGCAGTCGCCAGCGAGGGCACCTGTGGCGTTAGCGTGGGCTGGCGAACGTTGAGTAGAGGGTAAGGGCCCTCATCAGCGAGCCTTGGTGGAGGCAGGCGAAGCAGGCGGAGCACGGGCCGGCAGTAGCGCTGGACGCCGTGTCCGAATACAGCCAATCGCGGCTCAGCTTGGTCATTCACGGTGAGAATGCACCGTTTGACTGCCTTTCGGTCTATCTCGACGCGGCTGGTCCGGAAGGGACGGCGGCGGACGCCAGCCGCGGCTGCTCTGAGCTGATCTGTACCTTCCACTAATAACTAGACCTCGTCAACAAGTGGTCGATAGCACCTTTAGATCGCGTAGCTACTCGGCTTTCACGATACCGGCCAGCTGTTTGCTGCTTGCCCCCCGTGGTGCATCATGGACCGTGCCAAGCCTACGTTGATACAAGTGGCCGTCGACACGTCGCATCCGGATTGGCAGAAGCCGCCGGCTAGCCTGCCGATACCACCCTGCGATGATCTGACCCAATCGTCCGATCATGAGCAGCAGCCGAGTGACGCAGCTGGTCAGCTGTACTATCTGGATCTGCTCAAGGACGCGGTTGATGCGCTCAAGCACCTTGACAGTCATCACTGCCTGGCGCGTTTGTCACGAGTCTGCGTACAGATCGACGGGTTGGCATTCTAATTCCCCAGCGCGCTGCAAGACGGCGCTCTCGAGACCTACATGCGGTTATATGGTGCACTCGGCGCCAAGCGTGCAACCGTGTCCCAGTTGCAGATGCCTTGTCGGCAATTGGTGCTCTCACAGCCGATGATGGCGAGGCTTTTGTAAATACAGTGTCGACCTCGTACAGCTTCAATGGCGCTCGCCACTGCCACTTGATCTTGCACGGTAAATAGAGTGCAGCCGCAGGAACTCGTTTTGCCAGCTCCCGGTGGCTATCGCACATGCCGTTTATCACGACTGTGTTCCGCAGCCTCGTCAAAGCGGGCACGAGCGTCTGACTGTAGCTAGCCCAGCTGCAGGCCGAGGTTGGTACCGGCTCTCACGCCAAGGCGCACGGACCCCTATCGAAAGGACCGAGCGGCGATGCCATTGTTTGCATTGTCTGCGTCCTGATTGATGCTGTGCGCGATGCACGGCTGCAAGTCGAGAACAGACTGCAGTTTATGCAGTCTACGTACACTGCAGCCAGCGGACGAGCAGGAAACAAGACACCTGCATCCGCACCACCCCCTTTCGCCGTCCCGTCGCAGCATCCACATCCCGTGCAGCATCCACATCCAACCGCAGTCTCACAGCTCACCACTCGCAAACCCAGAAACACTAGCCCACCTCGAGATACTAACCGGTCAAAAGGGGCAAGGCGGCGAAAAGGACAGCGGCGAGCATGTCGGTTGCGTGTAGTGGGTGATCAAGAGCAGTTGGAGGATCGTCAAGGGCGTGAACGAGTGTGGGTGCTGAGCGAGTGTGGTGCGGTCGGGTGTCGGTTCTTGAGGATGGTCGTTGTCGCTTGGCAAACAACAAACAATCGCACGCGCCCGGTGAAACGTCAAAGTCAATTGCTGTATGCGGAATTGAATGAGCGGGCCTAGGACAGCTGGTGATCAAACACGGTATAGAATCGTGTGGGTGCAGCGAGAGACGCGGTGGGTGGTACAGAACGCAAGAGAAGAGGCAGGCGTACACGATGGTATCAAGAAACGGCGCGAAAGATGCATGCGAATGGTCAGACAACCCCAGTGCGACGGACCGTGCGCAGCCTTGGCGAGGGCCGCACCCAAGGTGAAGCAGAGCTACGCACAGCCCAAGGATAGCGTTTGACGTGCAGTCGGCCGAGTGCAGTCGAGTGCAGTGGGCGTGAATCGAACTCGGCGTGGTGAGGGGATGGTGCAGGGATGCGACGGCAGGGGATCGACTGGAGCAAGTACTCACGACACTGTCGATCCACAGTTGGCCAGCTCGGGCAGAGGTCTCTACGATTGGCGAGCTGGTGCCGACCTTGTGATGCATTGACGATGCCGGATGGACGTCGGCTTGGAGTCGGCGTGTGCTGCCGGGATGCTAGGCGAGAGTGACCATCTGTCAGTCAACTGTCAGTAGACGCATCAGTGTATCCTTGCACTCGGTGAAAGGTCATGTCACCGCTATACCGCACCCTGCGATCTCAACAATCACAGCCAAGACGGTGCGTACGCCAGTGAGTGGATCAGCATCATCCAGCTGACAGTCGGATCGATACCGTCCACCTGTGCGTCGACACGATCCGCTCATGGACGATGCAGACCTGCCAGTGTTCCAGACGCTGCTCGAGAGCTCGCTCAAGTCGTATCCCCACCCACGGCCTGATGTCGAGCTCGAGATCGCGAGTATCCAAACGCAGCTACAACGCCGTCATGCTCACCAAGGCAGGCCTCCCCGTCCGACACTGACAGTGCCGCACACACGGCTTACGACCCTGCCTCGACGTTTGTCCCGCCCTGTGCGAGTTTCTGCGCACGCTCGCGACCGAGACGGCGCATGTCAAGCAGATTGGCATCTGCTTTGGCCATCAACAATTGGCGTTGGCATTCGGCGGGCAGTGTGCGAGGAGCGACGGATGGGAGGTCGGTGTGTATGGTGTCGATCTGAGCGAGGAGGGCGTCAAGGTGCTGGGTGGGGACACCGGGTGGTGATAGTGTATGATTGAGCTGACAGGCAGTCTATCCAGCAGATGGTGGGTCTGGCCTGGCTCTCTGCTCGCACTAACACTCGCCAGCACCGCGACGTCGTCACGTCCAAACTCCCACCTCGGCTCCTCTCCCCGCTACGCAAAGCAAGGCATGGTACACCGCTACCCAACCGGCAAGACCCACATCTTCAGCCTCCAAGGCCATCCCGAGTTCACCCCGCGCCTCGTCGCGCACCTGATTGATCGTCGAGCGCCGAGCTGGGCGTGTTTGACGCCGCGACCGAGCTCGAAGCCAGGCAAAGGGTCAAGGATGTAACTGCCGAGAGCGACGGGAGGCTCGGCTGGGCCATCTGGAACGTGTTGCTAGGCGTTATCTGTGAGTTTATCTGTGAGTGGGGCGTGGTTGGGCAAGGCTGACCCTGCAGAGATCATGCTATGCACCTCGATACAGCCTCACGCATCCGCCGCGCACTCATGCGGAGAACATATCGACCGACAAGACCACGACACGTCTGTGGGACCGCGATCGTCTCGTCTCGCTGGTATGATGCTCGCCTGTAACCGCCACTACAGCCACCACGGCCGTGAATCGACTATCGCTTGACCGCGTCTCGAACAACCCTTGCCTCCCACTCATCCCCCGAGACTTGCGATCCACACGATCTCGACACGTTGCGAACCCACCATTGCACCCGCCGTACGCGATTGACACTGTCGAGCTGCCGCCGAGCTCATAGGGTCGGCCGCCTGCATCGTGAGCTCGGTGACTACGGAGTTACTCACGGATGTTGCCGCGGCGGTGTCGCTGTGGACATGATGCATCGTGGCTGCGTCGTGGATGTCGAACACGCCTGTGCGATCTCTAGCTAACCATCCTGTTCGCAGTGCCTTGCTCACTCCACTAGATCAGCACAGCACTCGAGGTGAAGACGCAAGATCAAGAGCGTCCTCGCTTGGCTCGACGCCAGCTCGTGCTGCGTTGTTCGACCAGCTACTCGGATATCAACTCTTACACTTGCCTCGTCTCCAGGCTCGCATCAGGGTATCATACAGTGCGTGGACACGGTAGAGTATGCTGCGTAGTTGGTGCTGACAACCCGCAGACGTTGGACCGCTCGGACCTCACGCATATCGTATGATCGGATCTCGAGGATCGTTGTTGAGGGATGTTGCGAGGAGCCGGAGCAGGTGCGGTGAGTGCTTGCCAGGTCTATGGCCAACAGGTCGAGACCACCCTTCTACATCGAGAGCCTGTTCACGTCGAAACAGAGCGTTGACAGCAATCTACAGCATGGTCCCGTGGGCTGATGTCGACCTTGTACAGGCCAATATCCTCATCTCAAACTCTTTCCACCACAAGCCGCAACGTCAAAGCAGGGCCGTCCATCCCATCAGATTCTTAGACGGCGACCGCCACATGCACCGACTGATGGCCTGGGACCGATTCGTTTCCACCAGTGTACGAGCTCGCTCATGCGATAGCAAACGAGTGCAAAGTGTCCCGTCGCAACGCTTGACGAGGAATAGCCGGTTAGTGCTCAAGACGATAGCGTCGGTATTGACAAGCTGGAACAAGCTTCGACTGCATCGTGCTAAAGCCGGGCTAGAACGGCGTCACACCGCACTCTGCGAGTTCACGAGGGAGTGCTCGACTTGCCGACTGCCTGACGATCCACAGGCGTCCTTCGACGTCAACTCGATGATCACAGCACTGCGACAGCGTCGAGGGCGAACTCGGTCGTCCGTTTGGATCGACTGACTCGTACCTCTTCAACATCGAAGCACACCTCCCAGCACATCTATGTCCCTCTTCACCTCCCGCGCGTTCAAGCCGTCCAGACAACCGCTCTCCCTCGCCCGCCACGACAGCCTACGCTGCCTTGTGGTCAGTATGGAGCCTGGCTAGGGATGCTTGGGCTGAAGACTCTGGCTGCGAGCGAGATGATCTGGTGTGTCCGACTGGAGCGAGATGTTTATCGCCACTGCGAGGCTGACGTGCTTGTAGCTTGCAACGACTTGTTCGCCAACCACTTCTCGTTCGACCACTTGTCGATGATCGCCGTCCCACCATCAGCGTCTACGTCGGCACGCAGCATTGCATTCGCCAGCGGCCGAACATTTCGGCCAGGACACCTTTGTCAATGCCAGTCAATGTCGCAATCACATGCCGATGCGTTTCAGTCGCCGCCCGAAACCTCCGTGGCAAACCTCTTTGCGCCGTCGTCGGTGAAAAATCGAAATCTTACACTGGCGTGCTATCGACGGCCGTTTTGGAGTGGTCGATCCGATGGCTACACCGTCTTGAAAGACGGAAACGGGTCGGATTACTTGATCCGCTGCTAAACAGCCCGAAAGACGGTGGCTTTTGCCGCGACTTTTGCTTCGATTTGCGCGTTGATACCTCCCTCTCTGCACCGTCATCTTTTCAGGCCAGCTAGGGAAGTCTACGACGCTCGCGAATTCAACAAGTTTGCGTTTGTATAATGCTCACAGCCGACGAAAAGTCGAGTCGTGCCAAGCGGTGTTTTACGCCATTTAGCTCATAGTACAGATGCATACTTGATACCGCTACGCTGCACACCACCGCGGCGCTGCACAGTCAGCCAGGTTTGCACCGCTCGACCTACCTCGCAAGATTCGAACGAGCTTTTCGATCAGCCGCAGAGGAGCTGTCGTCAGCGACGTAACGCAAAAGCGCTCACCATCAAAGACGCCTCTGCTGTGGCGGTGGCCTTTGATCTTGCACGTCTTGTGGACCTTGTCGCCGTAACAGCCGCTCGCCTCGGCCGCCTCGTAGCAGGTAATCTTGTCTTGCACCGACACGATGCAGTCGCCGAGGTTGTGGTCGTTTGGCAACGCGGTTTTCACGCTAATGTCAGCCAGGCCACGCCAAGCAACTCACATGTACGTGCCCGCCCTCGAGTGGTGCGTGTTGGCCGTGACCTCGCAAGCCTCGCCGTCCAGCTTGACGAGCGGCCGTCCGCAATCTGGAAAGTTGCACACCTATCGTCAGCGCCGCTGCGTAACGAGACGTACCGAATACGCCTCGGCAAGGTTCTGCCGGCCCTCTGCGCGCGACACTGGCTCAATCGCGTGACACGCAAACGTCGTCGCCTCGCCCATGACAGCGAGCTTGGCGGCCACGAGCGTGAAAAACGGCTGGAGGGCGTGCGAGTAGTTGTGAAAGCGTGCGATGTACTGCCATCAGCGGTTGGCTCGTTGCTGCTTGCTACCCACCTTGAACTCTTCGTGGATCCACATGGCCTTGACCACGCACGCAACCGTGCCCGGGCGAGACGCGCGCGTCGATTTGACCAAGAGTGAGACGGTACGCTGCCACGTCGTCCGCAGCGAGCTCGGGAACCGGCTCCCAAGAGCCTGTTCGAGGACGTGGAGCTGGTCGTTTACCGCTGCGACCGAGTCGACAAATGAGAGCATGCCGAAACTGGCGTCAGCGTCGCCGTGATCGAGGACATACCCAGACGTCTTGTTGACCGGCCCGTCCGCCTTTTCCTCCTCGACCACCCCATCGTCGGCCTCTACGTTTGCATGCACCGGCCGCACCGGCGATGGCCCGACCTCGCCAGATCTCGCAAACACGCCAAGCGACGTGCCGACAAGTCGGGCCATGTCTCTCGCCGACACCTCGGCATACGCCTCTTCGTCAAACGCGCCGTTCATGTAGTCGCGAGCAGAGGCAATGTACGAGTCGAAGTCGGTCGCGAGAGCGTGCTTGCCGGGTATCGAGCTTGGCGCCTTCATGTTGTCGCCGATGACCCTCATCTTCTTGTGGAACACGCCCTTTGACGCGGCGGACGGCGCATTCGGCTCGGTTTTCGCGCAATGTCGGATGGCTGGGAGCGCGCGGTTCTTCTGTTGATCCCAGTTCTGATCGTCAGCAACGTCAGACGAGCGCACTCACCACCGGGGTCTCTGTGTGGAACAAGCCGTCGATGTCGGCGTATTCGAGCAGGTCCGAGTTCTGATGGCCCAGCCACGCCAGAGCGCTAACGCAGCCGAGCACAAACTTGGCGTTCAACGGCTTGCCGTCGAGTGTCTTGAGCGCCAGGTAGCCACGGCACTGCGGGAGCGGCAGACCCTGAAGCAAGTCTTTGCCCATTGCGAGCAGGATTGAGAGCACAGGGCACTTTTCCTCGTCGGGATCGAGCACGGCGCCGTCCTTGTCCAAGCCAGCCATCTGCGCCGGGCCGTACCAAGCAGGGGAGAGGTAGATGCCGAACAGACTGATCAGATACTCTTGGTAGTCGGTTGTACGCTCGTCAGCTCCCCGCTTTGTGTACTGCGCGGCAATCTTGACCCGCAGGCCTCGACGGTGCTTGGCGGCCTCGCCGTTGCGGATCTTGGTCTCAATGTCCTCCTTGACGCGGTCACTCCACTGCCACTCGTCTGGGTGATTGCTCACGCCAAACGTTTGGATCATGTGGGCGGTTGCACGCTCCGTCATCCCGAGCAGCTTGGGCCAGACTGCAGCTTGCACCGCGAGCAGCTTGCCGCCCGTCAGGAACTCGCCTTTGAACACCCAGTTCTTGACTTGCTTGTCGAACGCGGGCGTGCCAGGCTTTGCAAACTCGAGGGGGTTGATCCGCTCTTGCTCTTGGGTCGAAGGCGGTTCGGATTCGAGCTGTCTGGCGAAGGGGGCAATGGCGGCGAGGGCGGCGACACGCTGCAGATACGGTCGGCCACGATGCGGTGCTGGCACTCACCTTTGGCCTCGCGGCTGACGCCTTGGGCATCTGGAGGGGACGTTTGGACATGAGGTCTGTGCGGAGACGGGTCAAGTCGAGATTGTGCGCTTCTACCGACATTAGCGACTCTGCGGTTGCTCTGAGCGTCGTACGTACCCTGTATGGGCCAGTCCCAGTGTGTACGAAGGCTAGACTAGACGAGTAGGAATCGAGCACGGTGGTCGTTGCGTGCACACAGCACGTCCGGCACGTCTAGCACGTCGTCGATCCGTGCGTCGACGTATGCGTCCGTATGCGTCAACGAAGCGTCAACGAAGCGTCTTGATAGCTTGTAGACTACAGAGTGTAGACTACAGAGGTAGACTACAGATCTAGACTAGGGATCAACTTTCGTGGAAGAGATCGCTGCGAACAAAGTGGCCACCCGGTCAACGACCATGTCCGAGATTGTCACCGAGTGCGAAGCCGATATCGATGCCCTGGTTCGCCTGCACAGTTCGCTCAGGGCTGTGGAGGACGAGCAAGGGCTTGCCGACGCGCTCGAAAAGAGGGTCAGTGACCCTTGCTCGGCCGTGCTGATCCGTATAGGAGGCGTACTGGGCCATTGGCGAGCGGTTGAACAGGGCAAGGGCAGGCAAGGACGCGGACTGGCTGCGTCGGGTGTGTACAGCTAGCGTGACTGGGCTGACCTGTAGGAATTCGTCGATGTGCAGGTGGGTCTTTTCACCCGACCAAACTGACAGCAGACGTGCATCTGCTCGCTGATGACTGCGGTGAGTCGTCCAACCCTAGCTCGTGCTGACGGTAGACCGAGGTGCTTCTTGAAGATCCCGTCGAGTGCTTGCTCGAGATCGAGTATAGGTTCCACGTAAGTCGCGGTCGCTCGTTCCGACTGACCGTTCAGGACCTCGAGGATGCCGAAGCCGACGGTCTGAAGAGGATAGCCGAGCTCGAGGTGGGTCTGAAAGAGTGACCGGCCTGACCGACAGGCTCGCCAACCCGTCTCTGCCGCGGATCCTCGTGTCGCCGAGCTCGAGGGCAAGGTCAAACGGCTCGAAGAGGAGAACGAGCGGGTCATGGCGACGCTCAGCAAGGATCAAACCACAATCAACGAGCTCAACCAGCGCATCCAAAGCATGGAGCAAACGCATGCATCGGTTTCAGATCTCAACAATCGCGTCAAGGCTGCAGAGAACGCCTGCACGGATCAAAAGACAAAGTACCGTGCAGCGGTCCAACAACACGATACGGTTGTGCGCAACCTGAATGAACGCATCAAGAAGATGGAAGAGAGTCGCAAGGCGCTCGAATCCCGTCACACCAAGACTGTAGAGCAAATGTCCGAGCGCTCCGAAGCGATGCAGTCGGAGCTGAATGGGATCACCGACAAGCTCAAGAGCGCTCTGGTGGGTACCCTGCGCGCGACCGAGCTGACCTGCAGGACAAGCGCCAGATCAAGTATACTGCTCTGCAAGATGTCGTTGCCGCCACTGTCACTGCGAGTGGTCAAGATGCATCGCTCCACACTGCAGTCGACGCCGCCAAGTCGCAGATTCTGAAACGCATCGTGAGTGTGGCCTACACGACTGGGCTGATGCAAGGCCGAGCGCGACACCGAGTTCAAAACGGATGACTTGGGCAAGATGACCACCCGTCTTTTGGAGCTCGAGCAGACGGCGACAGACGACTTTGACGAGGCAAAAAAGGTGGTCGATGCCGTGCTGGTGCGTCGTGTGCTCACGAGCAGGCTGACGTCAGGTGTCGTGGAACACGCCTGGTGCCTTTGCCCAGCTCTCTACTGCAAGCGGGCAAATCGTCGGCGCATTTCAAGCGCGAGATGTTGCTGTCGTTCAGCTCGAGACGAGCTCCCTCGAAAGCAACTGTGCTACCCTGTCGACTGTGCTCGGCGGCGTCGTCGACAAGGTCAAGGTAAGACTCTTTGTGCGAGCACGCTAACGACAGCCCATCGACATTGCAAAGACGACCGTGCCAGAGGTATGTCTCTACGTCTGGACGCGGCTGACGGCAGGCTGTCGAGGACATTGTCAAGGTCGGTCTTGCCTTTCGACCGAGCTGACCTGCAGGCCAATGTCGAGGTCACGGCGAGCTGTACGAGTCTCATCAATCTCATTGCAGGCATGATCGAGAGCGTCAAGACGATCCAAGCACGTGCCGATCGTGTGGAACAGGTCGAGGTGGGTTCGGTCGGTATGCAACGCTGACGACAGGCCTCCGCGGCGACGCGCGTCAAGGAGCTCGAAGAGGCTGCAGTCACGGCCGCGCGGATCAGCAGCAAAGCCGGTAAAGATTTGCTCGAGATCATTGTGAGTCGTACGGGCCGAGCTCGGCTGACGACAGGCGGTCAGGAAAAGCTTGGGCGGCAAGACGGTCGGCTCCTCGGCCTCGGTTGGCGCTTTGCCCGGCGACGATAAACCCAGTCTTGAACAGGCTGTCGAAAAGGTGGCAGCCGCCTACAAGACGCAAGCGACCAAGCTTGCCGCGTCGGAAAAGCGCGTGCAAGACTCTTTCGCCGGCAACAAAAAGCAGCGCGAGCTGCTGCAGAAAGAGCAACAGGACGCTATCAAGCAGCTGAATGAGTTTGCCGCCACGCCGGCCGCGACCAGCCACAAGAGCGCGTTCATCGGGCTCGTCGACCGCGTTGTCGCACTCTTGCGGGACAATGCCAAGGATCTCAGAACCGCACGATCCCAGGTCAAGGACCTCTCCGCCGAGCGCGACGGCTTGGAGACTACCGTTTCCACTGCCGCAACCGCCTTGGACAACCTTGTCGGCGCAGATGCGATGGATGTGGACGGCAAGGCGATTGTGAGTGCAAATATCCAGGCCACGCTGACCTCGCAGGATTTGCACAAGGTGGGCAGAGTCGGACAGATCAAGCTGACCGCAGGCTGTCGAGGCTGTCGCGGGGCTCATCAAGCGCAACCAAACCGATGTCAAGTCGAAAGACGAAAAGGTGCAGAGTGCCCTGCGTGCGCTCGGCAACATTGCCAAGGTTGACGCAAAAGATCTTGCAAAGGTACGCCGCCTCGCCTGTTCGAGCTAACGCTAGGCCATCACCGACCTCGATACAATCGTTTGTGCCGAGCGCAAACAGCATCGACTCCGACTCGAGCGCGTCGCCAGCTTGGAAACGGACCGCAATTGCGATGAGATCACATGACTTGCGAGGCTAAGCAGCACCTGCTTGTTGAGATGGCAGTGAGTGTTACATGACGGGCGCGCGCCGCTCTGCGGCGCGGCGCGGCGCAAATTGCTAATTACGGGGCGCATCTAGAGTTGCGGGCTAATTCCGACACTGCTCGTCTTTGTTCATGCATCTTTGTACATCTTCACAAGTCCGACGACCGGCTGCACGACAGCCGTCTGTTACAGCAATGTGCTCCGCCAGCTTGGCAAGACACTGTTCGTCCGCTTCGTCATTGTGCAGCGTGACAACGCCCGACTTAAGCTGTGCTGCTGGAAGAAAGACTGGAGCACGGCCGACAGATCTCGATCCGAAACACCTTGCTCGGCAATGTCCAAATCCAGCACACCCGTGCGCTGGTCGAGGCGATCATGGCCATTCCCGAGCACCACCAGGTACGCCCTCGGTGTTGATCTCGCTGACTCGCAGGCTCTACTGCAGGATTCCCAGACTGAATACCAGCAGCTCGACGAGGACTACGGCTTGTTGCAGGCCCGCTCTGAAACGTTGGACAGTACCATCACCACGCTTCAACAATGGGGAGAAAGTTGGAAGAAGATTGCCGAAGACCGTGAGAGCTGCTACAGCACGGTCGTACGGCAGTGGGCAGAGGAAAGAGTAAGTCTTTGCATATCAACTCGGCTGACGCCAGCACTACATTGCCATCACAATCGAAGGTCTTCGTCGTGTCCTCAATCGCCCCGACTATGCCGTTGCCCCTCGCTGCGTCCGGTCCGTCGGCATCGAGTCAACCGAGCTCTATATTGTTCTCGGCATGGTCGTCCAAAAGCTCACGGTGCGTTTAATTGCCTCGGCTGCGCTGACGACAGATCCATCTCCTATTGCTTCGCCACGACCTGCAGCAGATCAAATTTGACAAATGATGCATCACTTGGCACGAGTCCTCGCGTTGTACGCCGCCTTTTGCCCCTTTTTCGGCATGGTTGTCCAAAAGCTCACGGTGCGTCTAATTGCCTCGGCTGCGCTGACGACAGATCCATCTCCTAGTGCTTCGCCACGACCTGCAGCAGATCAAATTTGACAAATGATGCATTACTTGGCACGAGTCCTCGCGTTGTACGCGGCCTTTTGCCCCTTTTTATACTCCTTCTTGGCATCCTCCTTGAGTCGCTTCAGCCACCCGTAATCCCTGGACTTGTACTTGGAGAGTGCCTGCAGCACCGCCGCCATGGGTTCGCTCAGCACTTGGCCTTGGGTCCGCTTCTGCGCCTTGAGATCCGCGAGGTCGTCTCGGACTTTGAGAATAAACAAGCAGTACGCAGTCGACGGCGTCGTCGGTCTCTGGTACGACTTGCCGGCGACCGTGGCAAACTGGAACAGCGGGTTGGTCGACTGTGGCTTGATCTCGAGCGCATCTTCAAGGTCGTCGCTTGCGTTCTGTCTCGTCAGCCCGTTCAAAACGCAAAAACGTACCTTGATGCCGCGGAGGATGTCGTCGTGTGGCAGGTAAAACCCATTGTACGTCGGCGTAGTCACCTCCTCAGTCTCCCCTGGCTTAATGTGGTTGTCCTCCATGAACTTGAACACGTCTACCATCTTCAAGGTGGGAACCGCCACATCCGTCTGGAGACGTCAGCTGGGCTTGCGCGGTGCCTGTACATACATTTTCGCCCTCCAGCAAGCCACTAGCAGCGATATAAGCCTCGAGGTCGCCGTGTAGGTCCGGGTCAGCTTGAGGACTAAAGTCCACGGGGGTGGGTTGACGGGGCTGTTGCGGTTGTTGCTGCTGCGACTGCTGCGGTTGTTGCAGTTGCATCGACAGTTGCGGCTGCTGCCGTTGCAGTTGACGCGGTGGMTGAACCGGTTGCTGTGGCGVCAGTTGCTGTTGCAGTTGCGGCGGTGGTTGCAGTTGCGGCGGTGGACGCAGTTGCATCGACAGTTGCGGCTGCTGCCGTTGCAGTTGACGCGGTGGTTGATCCGGTTGCTGTGGCGGCAGTTGCTGTTGTAGTTGCGGCGGTGGTTGCAGCTGCGGCGGTGGTCGCAGTTGCGGCGGTGGTTGCAGTTGCTGCTGCTGCTGCTGCTGCTGCTGATGCGGCAAAGCCTGCTGTTGCTGTCTCGGCGGAGGATTTGAAAGCTGTTGCCCCCGTGGCTGTGGCTGTGATGAAGCAGAAGCAATATGAGGGATCGGTAGGGCTGGGGGTGATGGTCGTGACAGCTGATGCGGCACACGACGAGGCATAGCCTGTTGAGGCGGCCGTGGACGCCGATGCGCCGACGGCTCGGGTGGAGGGAGTGGAGCAAATTGAGGGCTGAGTTGCGTTTCTTGCTGGGTTGTACTATGCGCGTTGATCGGCTCGAGGCGAGTGGAATGTTGTGTGAGCCGAGGATCAGCCCAGGACGTTGGCGTCGCAGGCGGTTCCGTGGCCAACTGCCCAGTCTGGCGTGGATAAGAAGACGCAATGGTATGATGTAGCTCTGGACTCACCTGCCACCGCATCACCTGAGCAATCCCTTCGGTAGACATCTCGACGGCATGTTGAAGCACGGCGTCGCGAAGGAATCGAACACCTGAAATCATTAGCTGAGCCGCGGCTGAGGTCTGACTTGCAAGGCATCCTGGCGTCCACGTCCATGGTCGACGCGGGGTATGTGGTGGTTTGGACACCGTGATCAGACTGAGAGCCTGTCAGTAAAWGATAGAGGTGGTAACCGTGAACCTCACCCAACTCAGATCGGACACGGCGGAGCTGCCTCTGTCCAGGGCGAGGAACCCTTCAGTGTGTGCGATGATGAGCCGACCACTGTGCAGTTAGCGACGTCCTGCCCCTTTGCGACTAAGCATACCTTGACTTGCTGCACCAGAGGTAATCCGCCAAGCTGCACGTAGCGAGCAGTGGGTCATCGCCAGCGTGCAAGATGGACAGGAAGAGGGCCGTGGGTCGTGATCCTGCCTGCCGCCAGAGGCGTGTTGCAACTTGCACAGGGTCGGAGAAAGCACTGACGATCCGCAAGTAGCACTGCACAACGGCTAATACGTCTCCAAGGTTCGACAGCTCCTCCATCGTGTCGAATGCAAACCTTGCGTGGGTTAGCGTCGTCCTACACTTCGATAGGGAACGCACTGGGGAAGATCCGTCACCATGCTGTGAACGAGATCGTGCTCGATGGGAGCGTATGCACGGAAGAACTGAGCTGCAAGCAACCGAAGGTCGGTGTTGACTTTGCGCGCCAGGATTGTAGACAGTGCCCAGCGTGCCAAGACGGGACCGGCTACCGTCCCCATGGCGGAGCTGCCATATCAGTGGACTACTCAGGTGTACAAAGAGCAAGAGACCTACCAGATCCGCATGATGTCCCCTACGACACCCCCGTCGGCGCTCAAGCCATCGCCCACTTCTTGACCGGCGACCAGCGTCACCATCTCATCTGCCAGCCACGACAGACACTGAGTATCCACAGTGCGGAATAAGTTGAGCTGTGCAGCTGTTAGCTTGATGGTGAATGCAGTATGGCACTGACGCAATCCTGGATTCGCAGCTTTGCCAGTTGACGGTCATCGGGGCTCTTGACCTAGGGATCCGTCAATGAACACACCAGATGCGTCGTGTGACTGACTGAGTCTACCACATTGTTCCAGGCATAGCTCAAAAACGCACTAACGGCTGAGGGCTGAGAGCTAAGGAAGGCAGTCACAGAAGACATGCTGTGTATCGTTGCTGTGGTCGCTCAGAGTGAAGGTGGCAGGGGACGCGTCAAAGGACACCGAGTTGTCCGGCTTTCATCGCCATCAACACCTTCCTCCAACCTATGTAGGACAGTATAATGCCTCGCTACAACATTCACTCGACCACGGACGTCAGCGGGAAGGCTGCAGGATGGTGGCGTCCCTCGATGGGGCGCTACCGAGCCGACGCGCTGGTCGCGGTCATCTGCCCGACCGCAGTCCCAAAAAGCAGCCTGTCGGACAACCCCCAAGCGGGTGGAGAGCATCAACCAAGGGAGCAGGTGAGGCAGGAGGAGACGCAGAAGAAATTGCGAGAGGCAGAGCCTGCGCGGGAGGTCAGCACAGCCATCAGCAATGTTCACTTGACCTGCGGCTGACTGTATACAGCCGACCGCTGCCGTCGACCGGTATCACGGGGCGGCATCTCGAATCGAAGCGTACCTCGCTCGCGCAAGACCAACCCGCCGTATGCCGTCGCTTCCGCCCGAGCTCGCTCATCTTCGGTCGATCAACTCGCCGTCATCACAACCCGCGGTCGCGTCATGCTCACTGGCGTTCAAGTCCGTTCATCGTGCAGTCCGAATTGCGTACTGACATCCACTAGGCGGACCGAGCGCAAAGGGCACAAAATCGTCGAGGACGCCGAAGACTTGCGTAGTGAGGGTAGCATAGAGGAGATCACGGTGGTCCTCCGGGCTGAGGGCAGAAACGTTGTATCCGTATGAGAGAGTGCGCCGCTGAGTTGCAAGGGATTGCTAGGAGATCAATCATGTGCATCGCTCTGCTGAGTCACGGCGCCCGGTGAGGTTAGCACCCAAGCTAGTTTCCGTGTCAATTCCGGTATGCTGTACGCTTCAGCGTGCTGAGCCAGTCTGAAACGGTATGGTATGCGATGCATGTCAACCTCGACCTGGTCAGACGGATTCGCTCGCGCCGTCCTCTGTCGCTCCGGGGGCGTCCTTCTTCTGAGCGATCTTCTTGTGCTCCTGCCGCTGTCAGTGGCGTCCTCCAAAGCGTTTGGGAGACTCACATGGGCACTCCCGAGGACCTCGCCGAGCATGCTGAGGAAAGTGAGGTGGGTAGAACCAAGGTCCTCGGCGAGACCGTTGAACTTCTCGGCATCGGACACGAGCGCATGAAGGTACTCGTGCACAGCCCGCAACGTCTTGACGCTCATAGCCTTGGGGTTGTCAGCTCGCTGACACCTGCAGACGGGTGACGCACCCGCTCTTTTCCCCACTCATCGAGCCCGTCGCGCATCAAGACCGCCGACTCCTGGAGCTCGTCCCAGTATTGCGCGGCGTACAAGTGAAGCGTTTCGATGTGGTCGAGGGCAATACGCAGCGTGCTTTGGTCATCGTCTTCTCCTTCCGCTCGCACCTGCAACAGTCGCGCCTGTGCGTATAAGAGCATTCCAGCATTGGTGAGAGACGACATACCAGCTGCCTGGCGTAGTCTTTGGCTTCCGCCGTCAGCGTTTTGGTTAGGCTGGACTCCCGGGCACGCTCGGCAAGATCCGCATCCGTCCGCGGCGCTGAGGAGGAAGAGGTCGATGCCTGTTTGAGCTGGCGTTCGAGTGACGAGACTTGCTGCTTGAGCCGCTGAAAGCCGTCAATGGGGCACAAGACGTCAGCAGTAGCTCAACTCACCTCAACCTCGGTCTCATCCTGGCCCATCGTGGTCTACAAGGTGAGCCTACGCGACGGCCGGCAGCATGAGCTCACAGATTGCCGGGCCTCCTGGTGAGGGTCAGCTACAGCTTGCGGAACAGCCGGACGAACCAATATGATGATTTCGGCTTTGACGAGCGCATCATCGATGGACAGCGATGGATCGACCTGAGCTGGTCAGTGAACCGTGCAATCATGTATACCGTGCTGACGAGAGCGGCGAGTCTAGATAGCTGAGACTATAGCAAGTCAGCGTGATGGCTTGAATGCAGCCGAGTACATACATAGCGGCGCCGGACCAGCTACAGACGTGAGTGAAGACCGCGTCAGCTCTGTTCAAGGTGTGGTCTGATCCTATCGCTGACCTCGACACGGGTTTCATCGAGCTCGTTCCCGACTTCGGCGTAGAGCTTTCGTGCACGCGCTCTCAGCGTACTCTACACTGGATCAGTACCAGTGGACCCACTCGGCACGGCTACCCACCTCATCGGACTTCAAGAGGGAGACCTTTTCACCGTTCCCGCCCCTGTACTCCCTCCCGAGCCTACTCTGTACGAGTAGCTCATCCCCGAAGCCTTCAAAGCCATCGTCGGAATACTTTCTTTTTGACATGTCTGTGAAGAAGGGCTTGCCTTGGCGATGCTATCCAAGGTCCACCACTCAAGGCGGATCGGTGTCGACCACCCCCTTTCCGCGATAGGGGGTGATCTGTGCGGTACATCGTTCGACCTTCGAACATCTTTTGTTGAGCAGACTCTGAGCCCCTTGCAGCGCCGTCGATAGCCCGAGTATACAGTTGATCCAGCAACACTCTGATAACTTGGCCGTACGTGGGATGGTACCGTTCAGAGCAATCTGTGCTGATGCGGTGTTGCCCAGGCTCGCGCGCTCTTAACGTCGTTCTCACGTATCCCGTGTCAAGCCAGCCCGTCATGGCATTTGTACGTGTGAATCGGTGTCACGGTACAGCTCTCTGACCCGTCCAACAGCGGCTACCAGCTCCTCCCGGACGACGTACGTGCAGTCTCAGATCTGAGCTTTGTGATCTGACATTGGCAGGCTACCCCGAGCGTCAAGCCGCCGTGATCAACTACGCGGAGACACAAATCTCCGAGTCGACACAGTTCCCTTTGACTCAACCCGCTCCAGTCGACGTCACTGGTCACGGTTTTCGACAACACTGTGTCGAGCAGCTGTGGACTGGGATCAACTGGGCCAAGGCCGACTCACCCTCGGCGATGCAGCACCATGCTTGGAGCTTGATCTTCCGCTGGTCACCCCAGTACGCGTACCACTTCAAGGAGCTCCATGGAGTTGACGCTGCGGGGTGGACTTGCGAAGATGGCAACACCGTCGCTGCCGTCGAAGGCGCGATCCGCCGCCAAGAGCACACGCAGTATATCGACGTCCTCCAGAGCAAGATCAAGAAAATGACGGATAACAAGCTGCGCAAGGACATGACCGAGAGTCAGATCGCACTGCTGCAAGCGATTACGGCGAGCGGCAAGGCGCCACTGGCAGGCATCGTCGGCGGCCAATGCGTCGATGAGGAGCTGTTCCCGGCACTCAACCGCCTTGTCACGATCGCTGCCGACACTTTGGAGTCATCCAACCTACAGAGCTCGAAGGGCTATGGGTGCGTGCGACCGGACGAATACGTTCCGATTTAGCTGACAAAGACAGAACGGTGCGCGATGAGAATGGGCGAGCGCTGTGCGGCAAGTTTGTCTTCGGTGCTATGAGGAGACTGGGTTCGATGGCAGTGAAAGCCGGTCGCTTTCCGGTGAGTGGTGTTGAGGTGTGTTGGGTTCTGTCCGCGCTGACGGTAGCAGCTCCCTGAAGTGCACCCAGCTCCAAAGCCAATCCCTCGCCGGCACATTGACACAGTACCGCCCTCGCCGCACGCCAGCGATCTTCGGCTCGCATCCCTTCCCAGGCTCGTCGCGTCCCTTCAGCAGGAAGCACCGGCCGGCAACCCCAACGCTCCCCGGGTCGATTTCTCGAGCTTCATGAACTCTCTCGAGGACTACGTCCTTCCGCAAGACGACGAGCTTTCCGAGCTAGACTTGGAGGTCTTCCGGCGGATCAGTCTCAGGGAGCTGGAGCAGAGGATCGCGATGTGCCTCAATCTTCGCGCACGAGCCGGGCAAGCTGAGCCCGAGTCGCTCAAGGACGTCTACTGCGGTACCGACGGGATCAAGGGTTCGCGCATTGACTTTGTCAAAAACCAGCAAGGCTACAGCCCTCGGTGAGTACATACGTGAATTGTATGGCGGCTGTTGATCGAGCGCAGCTACGGTTTGCGTGACTTGATTGACGACGTCACCGTCATCAATGCCCTGGTTGACCACTACGAAGTCGGTCAGGGAGCGTGGATGTTCGACCAGATTCGACCCGCCTGGACTGCGACTGTCGTTTTGCTCAACAAGGCGCTCGAGTGTTCGCGTCCTGGCAGTGTGTTTGCCGCGATTAGGGCACTGTGGGTGGACTTGTACCGCAAGGTGAGTGTCTTCCCCACGCGCTTCTGCACAATTTTGCTGACGATGACCAGTACCTGTTCACGCAGGACGAAGTCTCATGCAGCTTGCGCCCGCTGTTCGTCACGGTGCTCTTCAAGCTACCGCATGCAGGCGTCTGCGCGGTCTACGCCAAGCATGACGCTCCTGCCATGCAATCTGGCGACGTCGCCAGAGCTGACCTGCAGTTTGCCAAGGCGTGGAAAGTCAGTTCAGCCGCACACCTGTGACTGTGCTGACAGCTACAGCTGTGTGCAATGCCTGGCTGTTGCAGACCACTGATCGGTATGGACGGGCGCCCGCACAAGAATACGATGTGCTCGAACGTCAGCAGAGCTGGGAAGACTATGTGAGTCTCCAACGAGGGATTGAACGTGGACTGAACATGCAGCATCCCAGAACATTTGCCAGACGACAAGTCCCTCGGCAACTGCGTGGTCGACGTCAAGTACCACATTCACTGTCAAGAGGGGTGTGAAGCCGTAGAGGGTGTCGGCAACCCGACGCACGACAACTGCAAGCCGACCGCACACAAGCTGGGCGACGCGCATTACGACGGTCAGTGACGGCTAGCACGATCACTGGCGCGACGGTCAAAGCTGACGGGACTTAGGCCCGAACACGTGGGGCGAGACGGTGATCAGAGGTAAGCGGGTGGCTTGCAGCTATCGTGCGCTGATCCGAGCAGCATTGCGTTGAAAGAGAGCAGTAGTTCCGTAGCGAGACGGTAGACCGGTGCTTTATTGCAGACGGGAAAGTGCGGTGAAATGCATCCAAGTTGATACGTGCGACTTTGCTTGGTGTCGCTACCTGCGAGCTTGCTCCGGCTTTGCTAGACCTATGCGTGCGTCTGCTAACAGCACAGCTGTCGTACTGCGAGATGCCGAATGGTCTCATGGAGCCTGGCCCAGCAGCTTGGGTGCAGTCTGGCCCACCTCATAAGCACCGCATTGTCGGGATTCTCGATACCAGCAGCACAGCAATGCCTCATCAGACCCGCAGTGGGCCAAAGTGTCCCGAATCAAGTGGCGTCCAGCCAGAGCAATAGGTGTCATCAACCGCATCACGGACAGTTGTAGGGTTCATAGTTTGCTGCCGAGCTGCAAAGAGCAGGGTAGAGTCCCAGAGAGCAGGGTAGAGTCCGTTAGGAAGCCCGTCTGTGTGTTGTGTTTTGAGGTTGCCATCGACCACGGCCGCGTTTATCTTCAGAGACCACGGACTTCAAGGCGAGCCGACCCGGTGCCATTGCACCATCAACTGCCATTGTTGCCCAGCATTGTGTCTCAGCGAGGATCGCTGTGACTATACTAGCCATGGTAACTGGCGTCTGCGGCGACCGCCACCTATCAATCATGACCAACGACGACAAAGCCCACACATCCGCTCGTCTCGCTCCACGCGCATCCATTCTGTCACCAAACGACCTAGACCTGCATCGTGTCGAGCTCACGCGCGATGTGATACCTGTCTCCGCTCCCAGCTCGAGCTCGTCGCCTGTCCCGACCCCTGAATCCGAGCGTGGGGTGTCGACGTACCCCACTCGCAAGCCACCGAGACGCAGTCTGAAGAGCATGGGCAACAAGAGCCCGCGGCCCAGACAGATAAGCAACCGCGTTTCCAACCAAGCTTCGATTGGTGGATTCACGAGAAGATGGTCAGTGCTCGGCTCCAACAGTGACTGCTGCTGACACCGTGCAGCCCGAAAGGCCAAAGCTGCCAGAGCGACCCCCGATCCCTCCATTCGAATACGACTTCCCTGGCCTCGTCAGCTGCGAGATGATCCATATTCCAACGCCAAAATCATCCATGTGCATCGGCCCGGCCTCGAGCCCGATATCGCCGACTAGCATCCTGCACGGCACCAAGCGTTCGCACAGTTTCGACCTGGAGGTGTACCGTGCGTGGCGTCCGCGTGCGTTCGAGGGGTATCAGAGGTCAGGTATACGGCGCTGGTGAGAGCAAGGCTGAGAGCGGACTGAAGAGAGAAACGATGGGAGCAAGGCGTCTGGCTCATGTTCATACTGTGATGTACTCACCTTTTCAGCATCATTCCCTGCCGCTCCGACCCAGCTCGATTCGTGCCACGCCTTCAGAATGCCGATTGATGTCTGACCATGATGTTCGCATGTGGTCCTTTGACTGATCGCCGCCTTTGCTTCAACCAAGACAATTCGGTATCGACGACCTCGCTTTGCAGTGGCTCTGGCTTAACGGTGAGCACCTTTACGCGGTCTGCTGTCCGCCCGTGTTCCGGCCGTGTAGGCCGCACTGCGTTGCGTCGGTGCGGCCGGCTTGTGAGGTCTACGCATGTGTGACTCTCAGAGATGCTCCTTGCACGTTGGGTCCGAGCCATTCATGATGGGACTGATCATTTAGACGCGTCGGCAGTCTTCTCGGTATCCAGCTTGCGACCAACGACGGTCGAAATCCGCTCGACGACTAGAATACCCTGGAGCCGCGTCAATGTCAGCCAATATTTCAAGGTCAACGAGCTGAAATGGAAGGGTGCGGCAGCACGGGTGAGCGTCTGCAGTCATCGATGTTGCATCTCGTGAGCTGACGTGATGTCAGTGATGATGTCGGCCGCTTGTCAGCTTGGCTTTGTACCGTACGTCCGCCCTAACATCCGGTGAAGGCTTACATCTTGCAGGGATGCCTAGCCCGCGGTTTCCCCTCGCAGCCTTGCTGACAGCACATCGACGTCGGAAAGACATTCCTGAGACTTGAAGCGGCGTATTAAACAGATGGTCAGGCTATGATGTGAGTTGGCTACCTCCCTTGGGTTCCGGTGGCCTGGATAGTGCTCGGCAAGCAGGGCACAGCCGGCATCTTCACATCGCCGTGGGCAGCAGCCAGTCGTTTTGCATGCTCGGACTAGAGTCGCTTAGCGTCGTGCCGGCCCATCGCAGAGCAGCTCGGCCCTTTCTCGCCTATGATCATGCGTTCAGTTGCGGGAAGCAAGTTGAGGTCTGCAATCGCCGTCCCATCGCATCACAAGAGCTGGTATGCAAAACCCGGAGCCAGTAGGGCTACAGCGCCTGTGCTGCTCTCTGCCTATCCTCTGATGGTGGCGAAGGTGCGCTGAACGTTGGTCCCATCCCGTGTGAGATGCCACTGTGCATTGTGCGACGCCCGCATCGTTGTGCAGCTCATTGCTAACACACTCGTCGCTATCGGACGCGGACGCTCACAGCACCATGTCTCCGGATTGCTGTTGTCACTGGCCAGCTAACGTTACAGGGTTCAGGCCGTACTGGATCTACCTCGCCGGCGGAAGTTCTACATTCGGCAACATCGCCTCACCTAGTCGCCTTCATCCAGAACGATCATCAACCGTGTAGCAGTCACCGCCAGCCGACTTCGCTAACACCGTTCGTCCCAAATCTGCCCGTGCATCTTCGCCTCTTGCTAGCCAACCGACAAAGCTACAGGCAAGGCCGCTTGATGCCAGAGACAGAGTCGTTTACTGGTGAGTGTTTGTGATCGGGTTGCCGACTCGGAGGCACAGAGCCGCTTTCGAGTCATGGACTCGTCACGTCTGCGGAACGCGGGCAGGCATCATCACCGGCGCTTGCATTCGTTCTGCGCACTTCGCCAGCATGACTCCCATGTGTTCAAGTGACTATCTTGCGCTGCTGAACACCCCTTTGCAAGGCGATGGGCTGCCCGCGATGTGCGCCTCTACGCCGGCGTCATCAGGCATATGACTCGGCTCAGATCTGGCTTGCGCGATTTAGTGTGGGCGCCAGCTCTGTACGGTCTCGCCAAGTCTTGAGTGATGTCGATGCTGTCAGTATATTGTGCTTTGGACTCCGCCGTGTCATGTGTGTGCACCTTGCTTTCGGGCTGAGTCAGCAACTCACGGCCACCGGATAATCCTGGAACGCGAGTCGCTCGGCGTGAGCCTGCTCTGCGGACTTTTCGAGTGTCTGAGGATCAACAGCAAATGCAAGGATAGTGCCGAACACCGACCTTACTAGGGGTCGACGAGTCGTGCCTGCTTTCCCACTTTGGCTTGCGCTATGAGCTGGGGCACTTTTGTCAGGGTTGGAGTGGGCTGCTGAAGCTTCAACACGGGGACGCCCACACGAACTGCACGGGTCGTGTGACGCGTACGGGCGGATACACTCTGTGCATACTTGGCGTGGTGCCTCTGTCCTTTGCTCCGCGGCTGTGGCTGCCCGGCATCCCTCATCCTGCTTTGTCGTTGATCCGAGAGACGGCGACCGTCAGCTCCTACCAAGCTTAGCCTGACCTCGACGGTCTTGGCAAACGCGGCTTGCGTTGAGCTTGCTGTCGACGACCGCTATGACGTTCCTATGCTTGTGAAATCTTGTTCTCTGGGCAAACGGCACCAGCAGCCATGTGAGCGGCTATACGTGTCATCTGGCGCACTTCTGCAACGGCGTCCCTCAATTCTGTTTGCCGTGAGCATGGCCTGTGGCTCGCCTCGTCGCGTTCCGTGGCCGCAGAAGCCAAGCTGAGGGACCTTCACCGGTGCGAGGGGGCGGGTTGCGCATAATCACTCGATATTGCTCATGAATAATCGCAGTGGAAGACCCGTGGTTGCCACTATAAGCCCGCAGAGGGTGTACGACTCGTTCCACTCTGCGGCATCCACTTGAGCCGCGGTACCCGTTAAGGGCAAGATCGCTTGCCTTTATGAGTGGATCGAGGTCGCTGGGCTTGCGCGGCGTGCGCCGGCATCGGGACCGCGCTGACCATCCTTGTCAGCTGATGCTGGCTCTTCCTCGGCTTGTAAGCAAGCTACGACCTCGGCCGACACAGTGCAAGCGACAGAAACGGTCAAAACGGGCTTTGAGACTTGGCAGTCGCGATGTTCGAAGAGACTGAAAGTGGTGCTAATTATACTCTCGAATCACTCTATCCTCTCGAATCACTCACAACAGACGACCACCATGATCCTTCCGCACCTCCACCGAGCTGCTACCGGAAGATCAGGGCAAGGAGACGCAAACTGACCGACTTGTCCTTGTCGCGTCGGTCAAGCCGGCGCGTGCGTCCTCGTCAGCTTCCCTCACCTCCGCGTGTTGAGTGGAGAGCTCTCTGGCGTTAGCAGCGGCGTTATTAGTGTCATCGGCAGGCAGCACGAAACTACATTAGCTCGGGCGAGCCTCGATGCAACAAAACGACCACTGCAGAACGCTTTTTAGAGGCTCTATAATGCACTAGCCCGCGAGTCGAGGTAATTTAAGCGGCTAAAATTCGCATGCCTATGATCAGTTCCATAGAGGAGCCTATTCTTACCGCTTTCTGTTTGGACTTACGCCCGCGCGATAGTGTTGACTCCAAGTTGGATAACCTGTTGACGTCGCCCAAGATCCCAACATCTCCCAGTACTACTGCAGGACGGAGCGGAGGTCCATCTGCGCGACGGGTGTGTGCTTCGGTGTGGGACAAGCCTGTTTGGTGTCAGTTTAGCACATGGTGAGTTTGTCTGCGAGATTTCGACGGTGTCGACTGGTCAGTGCTGATCATACTCTTTATAGTGTCAGAACCCCGAAAACTCGACCATACGCCTTCCGTTCCACGCCCGCAGCAACGCGTCGCTCTACATCGGTATCGCAACAAGAACGTATGCCTCGGCGAACAGGGCTGAGAGCACTGCGAAGAGGAAGAGTGGGTCTTTTTCGCGCAGCCAGGATTGCCGCAGTGAAGTTTAATGCGCCGCAGCTCGTGTCAGGTCAACAAATGACACCCTGCGTGATACCCTCCTTGCGTGACATCCGAGACTTTACATCTGCGAAATCGCCATGGTCTCTGCAGCACTCACAGCATGGCCAAACCTCGTCTCAACAGCGATCCAAGGTTACCATGTTCTCACAGGCTTAGGCCCCGGTCCAGGGCAGCAGGAATTATTATGGTGGTCGGGTTGCACTGGTTGTGAGTGGACTCTCTTGGTGTCTGCACGGGACCTGACTCCTAGAGCAGCATCAATATCCCACGACTCAGCCTTCACGTTGCGTCAACTCCGCACCAAGCCACGTCGGCCAATCCCTAGTGTCCATTCACAAGGAGTAGTACACCGGGAGCGCCCGTGAGTAGTCCGTCTCCTGCTTTTGCTGCGTGTGTGTCTGCCACGAACGAAGTCTGCGCTTCTCACTTGTCGTGTACCTTTGACTCTCTTCGCGCGTATAACGAGCAGGTCGTTTGCTCGGTTTGTGCAATGGCAACAGCTTATCGGATATTTGGCACGGTGTATACTGTTGGTGCTTGATGACGCATTCGCCGCGAAGACGTCACATGCTCAACCCACTTGGGCGCCGTGACTGTCTGCGGACAGCCGTATTCATTGCAACATCTGTTGCGGGTAACCCAGCTCGCTTTGCCTGTCTAGTGCTTAGTCATACGAGGGACCGAGTGCGGGCACTGGAGGCGCTGTTACGTCCGAGGACCCGCTTGGTACAAGTCCGGGTTTGACGATACTGTCGCCAAGTCTCGTAGTATGCAGCCGCCGCTCCTTGGCCAGACGTCGCTGCGTTCCGCGAAGTAATGGCGGGATCCTGAGACCACCTCCTACCACTGCATGGGCATGGCGACGCCACGCTGCACAATGCGTAGGTACCCAGGCGAGCGGTCTCCAGTGACATCGTATCGCGCACTTCGTCAGGGTTAATAACCAAGCTCGAGCAGCTCGCTACGGTCCCCTCGCGCTCGATTCGATACCTCGCGTGCTCTTTGGACCATCCTAACGAGTCGTTGGCAACCCTCGTTGCCTGACACGGATCGGTATCGACCATTCCTTGGTGTCTGGCCTGCCTGATCCTGTCTAACCGGGTGAATGTCGTGCTCGACCTTTGGCGCTACAGCCTGTGTAGATGTAGACCCGAGGCCCATATTCCGTGCTACTTCTCCCGATGATCCACACTTGGGAGACGCCGCAATGGCGTTCTGGTGCCGATACGGGGTGATGAAGGCTATGGGGGCCTCTGCGGACCGTCAGCGTTTTTCTGGCCCAGTTATGTCCGCCAGGGTAAGTTAAGCGAAGGTCGCCGCATCCTAGCTTAAGGCCGGAGGACGGCAGCTGTTGTGGCAACTAAAGATTATCATCCGTACCGCTCGTAAACAGTGCCCGACGAGATCTGTGGTACGTCGAGCGTTTCGGCTGACGGCGCTGTGATGTAGACCAGCCATGTACGACATACATGTAGCAAGGGCTGTCTCCGTGGAAGTGGTGGCTTCGGCAATGCCGGGGCTTTCGTGGCCCTCCATACAACATCGGGCTACGTAGTTGGTTGGCAGGTATCTGTGCCGCGTATTCGCATGCTCGTATTCTCAATCGCGCGCTTCACCGCATACAACTTCAGATTTGTCGTCACGCCCACTTGAGCTTGCGGAGTCTGCCTTGGCGTCTGTCGATTCCGTTTCGTCGAAGGGCTAACAACCACAGCAGCATTCGTTGCTATCCTCGTCCAATCGCACGTTGCAGTTACCTTCGCACCAAGCTTCGACCACTTCGACTCAGCCCGTTCTCGTGACCTTGATACAAGAAGAGGACCTCGTGCCGCCCGTGAGTAGCTTGACTTCAGTCCTCGTTCGTGCTATGTGGACCGTCTGTGAGGTGGCAACTGGCGTCGGTCGACCATTATGGATGGTCTCGTCTCTGTGACGGTGCAATGACGAAAGCAAGCCTGCTCTGGCACCGCATCCACCGGCGCCATACTCTTATCCGATTACGGCGGCACGCCTATGCTGCAAAGTGCAGCTACGCTCGAGCTCGTACTTTGCTCGGCATGGCGTTGTGTGACAACATTGGCAACTCGCGTAGCATTTGCTTCAGTCACTCGCAGTTCGATGTCCAGCCAACGGTGGCGCATGTTCTGTACTTGTCGCTTTTTAGCGGTGTCAAGGTGAAACGGTATCAGTACGTATGCGTGCCTGCTATCCTTTGCCCGCAGCCCAGCCGAAGGTCTGGTGGACCGCCGCATGCATGGGACTACAGGGATGGCTGCCCTTGGCGTCTGGCGACCAGACATGAGTGTTCGGGGTTCTTTGAGGCATCCTGAATCCCTCGCTCGTGAGCTTTTCGTTGGCTTGTTGCCATTCGTTCCAGCGCTCCCGTGACGCCCTGCTGCCTCAAGTCACACGGCCCTGGGTGGGCGAGCTGAATGGTGTGATGATCCTCATTAACAGGATGCCACGTCTCAGAGATCATCGGACCCAGATTCAGTTCGAATTGCCCAGAGTCACGTCCGAAATGCTCGATGTACCCGCATGATGCCGTGCGTCCCGCGGCGAGACTTTTCCTGGCGTTGTCTGAGCGCGACGCCGACAGCAGTGATCAGTTGTGATAGGTACCGTTCTCTAGCGGACAGGTTGCCTGTGGAAGCTCGCTCGAATTAGCCAAGCTGTGACGACCAGTCGGGTACTACCCTCGCGCCTGCGGAAAGCCTCTAGTGTCACCAGTACGCACCCGAGTGATCAAGGCTGCGCCGGGAACAGCCGTCATCTTGACTGCATATGCACACCATACACCGGGCCGTCGCTTGCATCAGTCTCGCGACAGGTACAACGCTTTTTTTCTCGCAGATCTTCAAAATCAGCCTTATCCGATGATGACCGCAACGCGTACCCTCTTGACCCACTTGGCGGTATGTTCGACGTGCTCATCCACGAGCGAGTCTGTGCTAGCGCCGTCGAGTGCGATAGTGATCGTCAGCCGAGTTCAAGTCTGCGTACGATGCACTCCTGGCCGGGATGTCAGTGGACACGATTCGCAGAGAATGAACAAGAGTCAATCTTATAGTGATCAGCACCTCGCTTTGAAGAGCTCGTCGTCGCGATGCCCATGAGGCAAAATCTGCATGGGTTTTCTTGTACAATTGCAAAGAGTGAGTTGTCGAGGTCACTCAGAAAGATTTCTGCATGAGTCATATAAGCAGAGGGCCATCACTCGCTCGAGACGCCAATTGGCGCCAAGAGTGATGGAGATGGAGCGGCTACAAACCCCAATCGTCTTACCATCTCAGGCTGGCTCTCGGAAGGAAGCATAGCCATAGCTTTTGCGGTATTCCACCAGTCCGATTGCTTGGCGAGGTGTGCGACGGCATCCTTGAAGACGCTGTGCACCGTGCGGAGCCGCGACATCAGAGCAATCATGCCTCCACTACCATGCCAGCCGAGTTGTGACTTTTCGACTTAACGACTCACGACGTCTGGCACTCGAGGTCTGCAGACGCGCCTCGCTGTCGAGAACACTGCTGATCACCACGGACTCGCTGTTACAAGGATAGTAATGGCGACGTCGGTGGCGATCTTTGGCGGCTCGCGATTTTCGTCAGGTCCGTGCGATGGAAGCAAGTGACCATACAGTCGAACGGACCAGATCCAGACATTCTCCGCGGAGCAATTGGTGACCTCCGCACACAAAATATCTCTGTACTCGCTGGAGCCAAGATCGGCGGCTTGTAGGCCAGCTCTGACGGGCAATGGATCACACGTTGCTCAAGAGATTTGCCCATGGCGTGTACAGCTGATCGTAACTGGATGAAGCGATTGTCAAGGGCAATACGACAGTGATGTGGTGCACAACGCCCGCGTATGTGCGGCGAGCCTACACTATTGGTTCTGAGTTACATTCGTGGAAGTAGCGGCGCTTAGCACCATGTACATTGAACGGCAACCCTACAGCTCCTGTTGCGCTTGTTTGAGCATTCTCAAAACACCATCTTCACGAAGGTGACGTCTTTGCCGACAATCCTGCGGCTGTGTTGCTGCCTCGGTCGCCCTGCTGCCTCTCCACCATGCAAGAGCCAAGCTTGAGTGCTTGAATCTGTGGCTTTGAACGACCGGTGGCTTGGAATGATGAGACGACGACCTTATCACCTTCCACAGTGATCACCTTGGGACGCAGGCTCGTGCCTTTCAGGGTGGTGCACAGCACACGTTGCGGTATGGCCTGCTCGCAAGTAGCAGTCCAATTCTCGGAGCGACGGATGTACCCAGTGATGCCCCTTGCAACTTTGTGGAGCGTTGGGATTGCTCTTCAATGAGGTGAACCATGATCCCTGCCTATGAGCTCGGGTGTGCTCTGACTACGCACCGGGTCGGGATTGTAACCTGTTCACGTATGTAGACAGTAAGGTTGGCAGGCAAGTGTCGTGCCCACGCTCGCTGTTACCGTCGAAGTTGTTCAATTAATACACCGCGACGCGGGTTGCAGCGCGCGTGGGTTTGATGTGATGGTGCGCTGGCAGGCCTAGCTGGGTATGCTATGAGCCCCTTCACGATATGCACATGCTGTCGACGTACCAGATTATCAGTTTCGCCGCGACGGTGTTTACGATGTGTGGCTGGGGGTTTTCGAAGGCCAGTTGTACTAGGTGCTTGACACGCGGCGTCAGTACTCACCGACATCAGTAGGGTGAGCCAAGCCGGAGCGGCTTGGGTGTGACTTCCCCCGTGCACGCTGGTCCTTGTCGAAGATGCGAACAGAACAGACATGATGTTGCAAGACACGAAGGTGGCGGCGGCACGTCGAACCTGTTTGTCGAAAGAGTCACTGAGCTCGTTACGATGCCGAACTGATGTTGATCATGTTGCTCGTGGGATCAGACCCCCTGTGCTGATATCTATCCCTTGGGGATCACGGCCGAGTTTACAAGCTCCAATCGCTCGGGATACCTCGTGCAGCGGGTCAGAAGCGCATTGACCAAGATGGAACGTAGCCGTCCGAATCACCTGATGACCGCTTGTCTTACTTGACAGCTATGCATACTACACAATAGACGGCTTGATATCACGTCAGTCCCGGAGGCAACTCGACCTTATCTCCAGCCCCCTGTCCGTCGTCGTTTGCGTTGCCGGTGTGCTTGTCACTTACCATCTCAATCAGCAATTCGTGGATGAGATCGCCCTCGTGAGCGTCCGAAGGGTTCGCTAGGTCGACGAACGAGTATTCAATGGTATATCGTAGAAGATGATGACTGTCGGTGTCAGCTTTGTGGATACCAGTGAGCGGGCAGATTTTGCTCTGCTGCAGGGTACGAACCATATGCATTTGGCGTCTGTGCGTGACACTCGAGTGTAATTTGTCGACCGAGAATGGGATGATAGAGATACGCCTGTCGACCTGCCGAATCTGTCAGTACCGGCGCGACCCTGGCCTGTACTGACCCATGAGATCTCACACGCAGAACCGTCAGTGTCGAGTGCAAAGAGCTGCTCTCCAAACGGTACCAGCACCCGCTTGTCACTGTGAGAGGTGGGCTCATGCGTCAGCCACGTTGACGTACCGATTGTAATAATACCAGAAGTCATGGACTATTGGACGGATCTCATCGGCTCGGTTTGCATCCCAGGTAGTGCGTTACATTCGGGACTCAGGATGCTGCTTCTGAATACGCACGCGCTGGGTCTGTGTAGCGGTTGATGAAACGCAGTGATAGCGTTGGCAATGTCGTGGAGAGTCGTCAGCTCTGCCAGGAGCCAAACTCAGTCGCGTCTGCTCATGCCAGGACGATAGCTGGTTCCACTGAGCACGTACCCGTTGTTGGTGATAGTCTTCTCGTTGATGTGGTTCGATTTTTGGAAGACTACGAACTGTACATTGGTGTGTGCTGTAGGCTCGTAACGGCCCTGCCATCCGAAGTCGTACATGCATTCCAAGACAAGGCGTGTTGCGACAAGGGTCGGGGCGAAGTCGTAGTCGGACCTGCAGTGCGTCAGCAACGTCGCTCCTCGTCTCGTATATCGGCTTTGCTGCGGGAAAATGTAGACGGTAGTGATGGGCTGTCAGTCATCAGAAGATACCAGAATGCCAGGAGTCTCGGCATCAGCTCCTTCACGGCTTGTGACTCGTACCAGCCAGAAAAGTGACCGAGGATCGCGGAGCAGGCCGCGTCGTGCAATGCGTCTCCGCCATTCTTGGCAAGCTAGGAAGGTCAGTACGAGCCTTGCCTGGACTGAACCACGTACGATGTCCGTGAGGCGAAAGAGCAAATCGTGCGCAAGAGGGGTGATCCGTGCGTGTCAGTGCCGCCATCTCGTGCCGCGGCGACTTGCTTCCCGAGGCAAGTAGATCGTACCATAGGACTGCAAGATACTGGTACAGCGTCGCAAGATGCTTCTACTTGGCGTCCATCTTGTTCATCGGTGCAGGCGTTCGTATTAGTCGACAGTGATCGAGTGAAGGCGAAGTGTCGTGCACGGTCCATGTGGCGGCGTTGGGGGTGGCATCGGCCGTGTCGGTGATGAATGTAACGGCTGCTATCGGGCTGGTAATGGCTGCGGCAGTCAAAAGGGAGGTGGAGTGCGTACATGCACTGAAAGGCAGCTTCGCTTTGAACACGGCGTCAGCTTTATGTTCTACACCGGCTGGGCAACTCTTTCTCATTGTCAACGGGACTAGGTCATTACCTTCATCCCGCGCCAATCATGTGGTCTGGTGCCCATGTCAGGCTTTCAGGAGAGCAGCAGTGTCACTACGATGCTGAAATTGTAGCAGCTCAGCCCGCCTCGGCCAGCCTCCACCAGCGACTGGGCGGAAGCAAATCTGGCGAACAAGAAGTAAAAATCAGCGATGCGTCTGGGTCAAGATGTAGAGATCACCATGCAAAGCTCGACCTCTTGTATAGTTTGCACTCGGCCAGCAAGATCAACTGAATCAGTTATTCTATCGGTTCTGCGCAGCGTCAGGCTTGTCTTCAGCCGCCGTGGATAGTGATGGACGGTTTGGTTTGTACGATGATCACTGCGTGAGTAATTTGCTGTCAGCTCAGTATTGGGACCAGATATTCCGTGCTTCTGCATTATGCAAGGCTGACGAATCGCTTGTAGCCACCAAACGCCGCGAGTCCCGCTTGACGTGTTGGTACCAGCTTGACATAGCAAGCTTGACAGCCCTGTCCATCGGCCGTGAACGCGACATCCGTCCGCCGTGACGGGTGCACCCGACCGCATCCACCAGTCCACGAGGCCAGAACGCAGAAGCTCAAACGCTGAGGCTGGACCTGTGACCTTGCCAGGAGATCGCATGGCTTGAAGCATGGTGGCGTTAGAGGGGAATGTCATACTTATCTGGCGCCAGGTGAGCAGGTATCACCGGGTTGCGCGCTGGGGCTGACTCTGTAGTCTCTAAAAAGCCTCTGTACAACCACACGCATCACTATCATCACAAAATTTCTGCCAGTGGCTTGGTCTACGCTCGTCCACCTCGGAAGCCAGTCTGCGGATCGGACCAAGCCAAACCGCCTCGAATCTCCTCGAGTTATACCACAGTCGATTGTAGCCGACGTTACCGGTCGACTCTGCAAACCTCAACAACCCGGCATTCTGTCTGCGTTCACCGCGGCGCCTGTATCGTTGATCCGGAACAAGACCCCTTCACCTCAGGTCTCGATGCCTTCCAGCCAAGTCGCGACACTGTCCGCTAATTGGCAGCTCCCGTACGGCCACACGCCGCGCTGGTCCCAGCAACAGCGGGCGCAGTCCTGTCGGTCGAGGTCGGTCGAGGTCGGTCGAGGCGATGGCTCATGCATGCGGACGGTGCGTCTTGCTCTGCGTCGCGCTGGTACCGCTCATCTGGCCTTGACCAGTGTGACCCGTGCGAACGTCTGCAACCGAATCCTGGTGGACAGTCGGGATGGGTGGCGCACCAGCTGGCGCAACCAGCTATAGTCGAGGCACTAGCCTACGTGCTGCTGGTGTCCTAGAATCTCCCGCCGTCTGGTCACACCGCATTGCCAAGGGGAATGCCGGGCAACCGCTCGTGTAGTCCGTGTGACATGGGCTCCCTTCCACGGGCTGAATTCCCGCACCAAGGACCCCATCGAGCTCAGAGACCAGCAGGTACAACAAGACTGAATCTGGCTTACGAGCGTGACAGACGAGCGCATGACCCATCTGACGTCTCGGGTTAGCGCTGGATTCAGGCCTTGAGCGACTTGTAGTATGTTACTAGGTGGACAGAGTGCATAGGTGATTGTATAGATGATGCATCGTGACATTGGTAACAACAGGGATTCAGCGAATAAGTCAGCAGTACGTCTGCCTGAGGTCGCCCGCGACTTGACGCAGGCTCTGACTACGATGCGGTGTGCCGACAGAAAACCGACACTCGCGTTGTAGGGTTGCGGTTCGCGCAGGCAAATGTAACCGAAAGAGGCCAATGACTGTAGCCCACGTCGGCGTAGGTGCAGCGCATGTATGGATAACATAGCTGATACTCTCAGTAGCACATCGCCCACCCCCATTCGCGATTCGCTCTCACGATAGGGCAATTTGAATGGCTGCCTGGCCGTCGCCCGAGACTGTAACGTGGTATACAGACCGGGCCTCCTAAGCTCCGCTGCACGCTTTCCAGATGAGAGCCTACGCCAGGTCGGCGGCAAGGCGCACAGGTGATTGGTCCACCCCTCTGGGAAGACGATTGCCTTGAGCCAGATACCAAATGCACATCGCACTATTCTCGGCCAAGCGCCACGCCGAAATGCATCAACGTGCATGCAGTTCCGAAGTGCTTTGGCCTGTGTAGGATCATATACAGACAACGACGTTGTAGGACAGAACAGGTTCACTGGCTAGCGACATCCGCGAGGCAGCGATGAGGGCTCACGCGATCGAACACGCATAGCAAGCGACTAGATGTCATAGCTGAACGGGGTTCGAGAGCACAGCATCGGCACTGGCAGTTCAGCCAAAACTACTTCTGTCGAGCGTTGGGCTTATCAGTCGGCTCCTGCGATGTCCCGTGTCTTGTCCGCTTCTCCAACAAGGATCCGGCTCCGCGTTCGTCTCTCGCAATTGTTTGGGTCACTGCTCAGGGATCTTCAGGGTCAAAGTCCCAGCAGACCCGCGGCGTTGCGAGAGTCGAAGATCAAAGCTTGGTCTCGACAACAGACAGCAGCGCGTCGCCTGAGCCGACATGGTCTCTGATCCTGGCACATTCGGACCTATCGCAATCGGTGGACTGCTCGACACGAGCAAGGCGTGAGCAAGGCGCACATATTCAGCGTACACGGGGCTGCTGTCGCGATAACACTATGACGTGAATCGGTCGAACGCATCGCTCGGATGACGAATGCACGGCGGTAAAGGAACGGCACGCAGTGGTCTGTAGTCAAGCTCGTTCAACTGCATATGTGCCCAGAACCTGAAGCGCAGGCAAGCCGCAGCGTCCGACGACAGGCGGGCTAACGCAAGTGGGCAGGCGTCCTGACATGGTCGAGGGATCTCGCAGGTGCAATAGCGTATGACATCTCGGCAGCCTAATGACCTCCAATGTACCGGTATCAAGTCCAATTTGCTCCGACTTCGGGCGGACTGTCCAATGCCAGGACCCCAGGTCGCGTAGTAACTGGCCCGAGCGGGTGATCCGTACCAAGTGATAACGCCGACTGAACCGCCTGCCAGGACATGGCACTCCCGCGACGAGACACATGAGTTCGACGTCGTCAGAGCCCGACGCCGTCAGAGCTGACTGACATGACTGCTTCGCTGTGGAAGACTGTAGTATGAGCGGCGCGACGAGGCAACAGCAGCGCATAGCAGGATCGCTCCGAGCAGGGGCATATGCCGAATTACAGTCTGCAGCCAGTCGGAGGAGTACACAGGAAAGGCATAGGTCCACTACCATCCATGCAGACAAGCAAAGAGCGCTCAACACTCACCGCTCATGTCCGTCTTCACCCTCAGCTCAAGCGATACCGGCCGCGCAGTGTTTTGCGGACAGTGTTCCGGATCTGGCGAAACGAATGGCGGCCACTGCGGTGTAGATGTACGCCTTGAAAGCGCGAGGTGACGTCCAGGTGCTCCGAGATGATCCAGCTACGGGCATGTCAGCTCAGTGTTGCCGATAAGTAAGAAGGGCGATGAAAGGATGTCGTGTGCAGCGAGTGAGAGATGGGTTGGGATACTAGCACGACCACTGCCGAACGCCACCTTTGAGCCTGTGATGATACGGGTGCTAAAGGAGACGTCGCGGTCGCCGGCAATGGCCTGGGTGCAGCTGCCCACGACCTCGCATTTAAACAAGACAGGGGACATACCGGTAGGACTTTTCACCCTTGACACAGCTCTCCCACAAGATCCAAGCTTATAAAGCGTGGGAGATCCGCGTACGCGTCAGTCACGCAGACACAACGATGATGCGAAGCGTCCGAGGATGATGTGCGGTGGTCGGCAAAAGCCGTTCAATGATGGGCAGGCTTCTGATGTACGATGTCGTTAGCTATCAGTGTACGGGCGTCATATTGACTTACCAAGACCACAAGCATTGAGCTGGTGGAGACCCCTAGGTCATCGAGTGCACTCGACGCCGTCGAGCATTACATCGCTGCGGCGTTGTACGTCGCCGCCGTATCGCACGGGACCAGAAAGGGGCAGCATAGGCCCCCCCTGAGACTGGTCATAGGCTTGCCAATTTAAGCCATTTAAATTATGTTGACACGTGATATGGTGCATTACAGCGTTCTGCGCTCGCTACAAGCTGGTTGAGAACCTATGCTAATGCCGACTGTGAATCCGTAATTCATTACATCGACATTATAGCCATCGCCAGTGCCACCTGACCCGATCAGCCCGTCCTGTCCATCGACAATCTGCGGACCTTGCCGTGTGTCTTGGACGTCGCAGAGTGAAGGTGGTCGGACGTCTTTTGCATGTCAGTGCGCCAAAGTGTGGGTCAGTGCACCTCGTCTCGCTGTTTCTGGCCAGAACTGCCGCTCAACTGCCGCTCATGCCCGTGCAGCTCCCTGCTGCACGGTCTCTAGGAGCATGATCCTGCGTCTGAGCAGGGTCGATGATGGACTGCCGAGTCCATTAATGTGCATTCGTCCGTTCGCACTTGCTGACACTCTGCAGTACGCCCTGGCCACGTCAGCATCGTCATCCTCGCGCCAGGGATGGGATGAGCAGATGAACACCATTCAACGACGCCTCCGATGACACAGGAGGCAGCTAATGTGTACGTCGTGAAGCTGTCACGGCTTGATGTAGCAGATAGATGAGCTGACCTCGTGTGTTCAGCCGTCATTCACTGTACCACCAGCTGCTCAGCTTTGTCGACGACTGTGAAAGCTGGAATCATGGAACGAGGGGCTGGACTGTTTCGTAGCTACGCGGTGGGCAACTACAGCAGTATCGATGGACTGCACTGACCACTGCACACTATACAGACTCGTCCGCATCGTGCACGATGACCCCCGAACGCTACGTCAACTGAGGTCAGGACTTGAGGAACAGCGGAAGAGGGCTATCTGTAGGCGTGGGCAAACGTGAGTCCTACAATCTTCAGTCAGAATGAGGGCGCGTATCCGACGTATCGTCCGAATGCAGCCTGTCGTCGTGTGACGCGTGTCTGCGGTCGTCACACCCTTCTGTGCATACTACTCGAGGGCTTCATACACCACAATCGGCTTGACGCATATGTGACGCAGCGGCCCTTGACCGATACTGGCATTTATCCTCCTGGAACCTCGCCACATGTCGAGACCCGAGGTCTTGCGTCTACCTTCACCCTACAGCTCCGCAGGGAACGCCGACTGTGTGCGGGTGGTATGTCACACTGCACCTTCTCCGGCTGTCAGGATCTAGTCGCAGCCTTTCCTCGCCGGTCAACTATCCTCGAGACGAGACCGCTCTCCTTCACGCCGAGCCGCCTTGCGTCATATGTACTCGGTCAGCGGTCCTCGGTCAAGCATGCAGCTCCCAGCCGAAGACATGTACGCACCCCAGCACGTTTTGTGCCCGTCCCTGTCGGAGCGTCCTCGCCTGCATGAGCGACCTGCGAGTTCGATGGAGATTCCGATTGAAATGGCAGCACTGTGCAACCTCGCTGCAGTGACGCCGAAAACACACGTATGTACCCCTTGCTGTCTGTGATGTGACTGACCACTCTAGCTCTGCTTTGCCCATGCTCCACGTCCCAGTTACATCGTCGTGTCTCCTTATCGCAGCAAATAGGCTCCGCGGGGTGATTGCACCGCAACCACCGCTTCACATCAGTCAGTACACACCACGTTGGTCTTCCTCAGCTGACACGGGCACCGAGACATCTTCTCAGAACAGCAGCAACAATACACTTCATCGAGTCGTCATCAACCGTTGGGGTGCGTCCACTTTCACTTCGACCGTATGCATTTGATTGCCTCGCGCGTTTTCATCACTCGACCCGATGACCATGCTCACTGTGATCTCCATACTGTGGTTATTCTCAAGAGTGCATCGCGTCTGCGAGTCTGCGTGGGTCGTCATTTGCTCCCACGTCACTGGAGCTCAGTCAGAGTCTGACACCCCTGGGCATGTGATCGCACGCTGACCTGTTTGCGCGTGCTTGCGTCTGTGTCGACGAGCAAGTTCCCGGTGTCCCGGTGAGAATGACGTCGTCCCGGGTGAGCATGTGGTGCATGCTGTGATATAGACAGGTCTGATGGGTCAGACCCTACGGGGTTTCCCTGCTGCACATTGCCTAGCTCGCGCCCGGCGATCTTCGCGATATCGACGCAGAACCCACATGCACATTTCAACGAGTGCTCAAGATCGTGAGATAATCTATGAGCTTGCGATTTTCCTTGCGGCTGACCTCGAGGAGTTCGAGTTAGTCTGATCGTCAGCACCGGCTTGGCCAGAGATGCCACAACCCCGAGTGAGGCTGAGCCTTGATGGCATCTCAAGGGACCACGGACTCAATCATGCCTGCGCCCGTCGACACCTGAAATGGTGATCCGGTGCAGCACTAATGATTCGCGTCCCACACATCCGCAACCTTCCCTACCTTTGTCACAGCGTTGTCGACGTCGTCCCCGCTTCCCGCTGTCCGTGAATCTATACATCAAGGCCATCACCACCGCACATTGTCAGACTCGCGAGGAGCTGCTGGTGTGTCTTCGGTGGGGAAGGCTGAGGCAGCGCTTGGGTCGGTCTATCTTACATTCTACACACTGCTGACAATGTTAATCGCATCACTGATTGAGACAACACTGACGGGTTGCCCCATGTTTCATAGATGAAGATGCGCCATCTGCGCGCTTGCACAGACGCTGCTGATGTGCGTAGGGACTAGCCGGCTCGACTAAAGACAACCGGCAAGAAGTGGTGAGTCTCCAGACTGGTGGTCAGTGATTACGAGCTCTGCTGACTGGTTGAGTGTGTGTGGCATCATCCTTCAACGTCTCCAGGTCTGACTGAGCACCATGCAAGACCAAACGTTGCGTTCCACCAGTTGCCAGCCATCATGGCCACCAAACCAGCGACGATCCGCACGAGACGAAAGTCTAGCGTCACTTGGCGCTTATGGTGACGGCGCTTATGGTGACTCACTGACGACCCTCCGGCTGATACGTTCTCACACGGCTGATGCTGCTCGGGGACAATGTCAATCGCATCTCTGCACAGGACACATCACGGCAGGGCATTTCTTAATCTTGCATTGATTTGCCGCAGTGATTAACCATCTTCCGTAAGCGATTAGGAATTAGCCGCCGACCGTCGAGCTCCACCGTAGCTGCCTCCTATCACTTCATCGTCATCGACAAGAGCCCGCATGCAACCACCAAGACGTATGCAGCGTCGAGGACACCGCAGAGATGCGCGAGAACGGCCCGGTAAGCCACCGAGGTTATGTCAGTCAGCGCGATGGTCTCTGCTATGACTGACTGACGGCTCTTTGGGAGCAGAGGGCGTCAGACAGAGAGTGTCATGGTGCATGGTGCGGTAGCGAGTGGCCAGGCGGCTGGAGGGGTCGGGTTGAAGGATCGTGCTGATGTCTGCGATCATGGGCGGTCTGACGTGGCCTACCGATAGCTTCCTACCTCCCAGCGCCTCTCAACATGCGACGCGAGCCCTTGGTATCCGTAGAGAGCCGTCTTGCTGGGTTCGGGAGCGAGAGAGACGAATTGGGGTGGATGCAAGTCGCGGCGTCGCAGCAGGGGTCATTGGACAGCACGGGTCATCGCGTCTGGTGTCGTTAGTCGTACATCCACGAGCCTTGGGGCACTGTACACACCTGTATGTCGAATGGGAATGCTCCTGTACAGTGTCGAGTGTTCTGACGCGAGAATTTCTCGACGGGAGGGCCGTGCGGGTTGGGTCTTGCTTCCCTGCTAGATACCGCCAAACCCCTGCCTAAATCCTTGTCAGAATCGGTCTAGCACCCCGCCGTGGGCTCACCTTCGCATACGGGACAAAGTCGACATGTTTGTTGGTGGTCGTCGATGGGTTGACCAGTGCAGTCGTACGGAGGTGGCACCCCGACGGTCTCTGCCGGGACTTTGACTAGCGTTCTCCGTCTTATGGGCTACAGGTAGACCTGTGCATCTCGGGATGTATTCTGTACAGTCTATAGACTCTGGGATCCGTGACAATCGCGGCGTCGGTTAGAAGATCAGAGGTCTGTATGGCATCCCGCTACTCGCGATACAATGAGCATCTGAGCTCTCCCGCGGCTTCAGCCTCGGACCGCCTCACGAATACTGGGATTGGGAGCCTCACGGTATGCTGATCACTCAGTCAAAGTCGAGCGTTGGCCGTCACTGCACGAAATGACGACGTAGTCACCGAAGACGACCACTATTTGCAGGCGACTGGCTGCCGCTGTCAGTCCATGCTTTTAGTGCGAGGAAGTGCGTAGATCCCGGGCGCATAATTGAGCGTTTGGAAGCCCTGTCGCTGCTCTATGATGTTGGGAAGCCGCCAGACTTCTCAGCTCTCGGGCTGCCGTATCGCTTTGGACACGGCCTGCAGCTGATCGAGCAAGTCTCTATGCATCCTCTGCAACACGATTCGAACGACGCATCGGCCCTTGACGCTAAAGAATTGCACGTTGGGCAGCTCGCAGTCTGTCGCTCGGCCCCATCCAACGCGGCTTGACCATCACCGGGAACCATGGCGAGCGTCGGAGTGATCTCTAGAGCACCATCGAATCAGGAAGCCTGTATACCTGTGCGCACATCAATGTACGTGTGCAAAGGAGCAGCAAAACGCCAACGGTACAGAGTCTGTCCCGTTGTACTACAGACATTCCGGTTGCACCCAAGGGGATGAGGGGATAGCCGCTCAAGCTGCGACGAGACGCCTATGAGTACTGCGCACCTCTCGTCTCTTGGTACGTGCTTTCTGGCGCTCAGTGTCGACTTATCCGCATCCGAGACGTAGACAACTACGAGAACGCTCAGTGGAAGCAGTTTGAGGCTGAGGCGTGCGCACGTCACCTCGGCTGCAGATGAGCCGCTTGACCAGCGCACGTCGCCTTTCGCAGCCCGATCCTGTCTGCACCAAGCTCGATACCAAGCCTGCACCCGTGTTGTACCACCTGGACTGTCTGTCCGCCGTAGCCCGGTGACGCCTGAGCCGTCACCAGCTCTGCGCCCTCCTAAGCACGCTGCGTCTGTCCAGCCCCTTGGAGTCATCGGTAGCTGACCTCAACGCCCGGCGTGCATGAGGGTGCTGCCACGACGGTGACGGGCCACAATCGTCAGCAGTTGGGACCGTTCTCGCGGCTCATCGCCGTAGATCCCAGCACCGATAGCTTTACTATATGCATAGCTATCACCGCGGGTACACCATGGGCTCAGCCGCAAGCCGTCAACCGCCCAACGTCTGACGGACATTGCGTGCATCGACCGATAGATGCTGCGTGCTGACCCACGAGACCCGTCTGATCAGCCGCGATGGCTGTCCTACGCTGGGCCGGCATGCTCGAGGACTTTATCTGTAGCTTGTCGCAGCTGTAGACGAGGCCACAGAGCAGAACGCGGGCGTGTAGGTAGCAGGGTGCATCGCTACCGCAAGCAGCTGACGTCCAGCAGACGAGCGAGCAAGTATCCAGAAGGAAGTTGGGAAGCCAGGGATCATCCACGACGATCCCTGTATATCCAAGATGACTCGGATCCAGCGGGCCGCTATAGATTGAGCAACAGACAGGATGGGGACGGGCGAAAGAGGGAGGCTAGGAGAGGCAGGGACGTCGGGCCGAGCCTACTCACATGTTAGTCCCGGTACCCGCTCATATATTTCTCTAGTACTACCATCTCAAGATCTTGACGAGGAGATCGGGTGGTGCAAGCGGTGTGGTGTATAATGGCACGCGACGTGGGAGGGTGCAGAGGGCGAGGGCGTCTACGCGATGGTTATTGTGAGCGGCCGCAAGGTTAGACGCTGGGAGGCTGGACCGAACTGAGCTACAAACATCGGTCAGTCACCGAGAGCGTCAGAAGAGCGTGGACGGGCGAGCACGGCGTACCATTGTCCGATCGACGCCGTATCCCGATACTCCACCCGTACGATGCCTACATGGTGTCGTCTGATCCCCACGCTATCAGGTAGCGAGCCGTAGATGTCGATGAAGGTTAATCGGTGGAGCACAACGCGGTCGGCGGAGGGACACGGCGGTCAGCGGTTCTGGGCACGAGTCAGCACGATCGTTCGGCACCGCGTCTGATGAAAAGCATGGCAGTACTGAGAAGCACTCACTGTGGATGTTGAGAGACGCCGAGGCCCGTCGATGTGCGTGAGTAGGCGGGAGCGGGTCCGTGCGCGAGGTAAAGACGGCGACCGCGCATCCACCTGATGTGCGGCGATATGGTGGCCTAGGGAGCGCCTGAATACTCTCTGGGAGCTTCCAGGATGCGTCCAATCGCCAGAATGTCGAAGTCGCATATGCAGTCGCGGTGCATCTACATGGCGTCACTCGGTTCGTGCAGGCCGCGGTGGTGGTTGACGGGCTCTCGCTTGGTGAACTGCCTTCAATAGTGCTGTGGGCGTATCCAGCGACTTCCAAAAGGTCTTTGGAGGGGCGATTTGGGTGATGTTCGCAGCCGATGGTGGTGGATGCGAGCTTGATGGAGAGCGGTTGTATTGCGGACGGTTGTCGCCGTGTCGGACTTGAGCGTCCTGGTCTGTTCCGGTCTCTATGTTGTCTTCCGAGCTGTAAGCGCCAAGGCATCAGCTCTGCCAAATTCTGCTGATCTACACTCACCGTGTGAGAGGCTGGCATACCAAGTTGCGATGCATAGGGACACGAGGTCAGCAAAGGCACACTTGGCTCGGTACGACCTTCACCCATCGTCCACCTGGTCATGGTTAGCTTTTTATGTCTGCGCAGCATACTGGATGTCGCTGATACTGCGTAGATCGTGTGTGATGCCGTCGACGCTGCGGGCGACAAACTAGCCGTTCTTCGGCTTCCCGCTGCCAGCACGTCCAGTGTCTCGACTTGCACCCTGTCTGCATGTTTGCCGGGACATACCCCGCCATCAAGAACGTCTTGTAGTCTCACCTACATCGTAATTGCTGCCTTGGTGCCCTGCAGAAAGTCCGAACGACGCCAAAGGATCCTCGACAGATGGATCGCGTGTACTGCGTCGGCGTTGACTGCATGCTGATCGGGGCAGACTGATATGTAGGAGGGCGACGGGCATTATGGTAGTCGTCCAGAGCAGGGGTGGTCTACACTTAGGTTCTGGAGGGTATGGGCGATGATAAGATCTGACGGTGAGTCGGGGTTTGCGAGGCCGAGCTCACACTGATGGTGTCCAGCCCGATCCATTGCCTCGACCGCGTCACATTACTCGCTGCATAAGATTGATACGATGGCACATCGGGAACGATGGGTACGTTGGGTCGAGGGTTAGGGGGTTAGGGGGTTAGGGGGTTAGGG
>BCIJ01000022.1:135797-329820 GCA_001599935.1 Holtermannia corniformis | reverse complement strand
GGCGCGGCCGCACCGCCGCAGCGCACAGACAGTGGTGCGATAGCACCAGTGGCGCTTGGCGAGGCGGTCTCCTTCGCATCCCGCACGTGGCACAGCCATAGGCGTGACAGCGGCCCACCCGCACCGTCCCAGCCGGACCTAAGCCACAAGGGCATTGAAATCTGCAGCAGGACGATGGCTACACACGGGGTGGGCACGTCAGTATCGTCAGAGAGAGCGCCTAGTCGAAGGAAGGGTGCGAAGGGAACGGTCGAAGTCGAAGGTGGTTGTTGATGGTTGAGAGCTCGAGAGGGAGTGTTGAGTGGCGAGCTCTCAGAGGGGTTAGGAGCGGCGTTATCGGGGTTACGGGTGGGCCAGGCGAAACTACATTAGCTCGGCTCGAGCCTCGATGCAACCAACGATCACTGCCCCAACATCGTTGAATCAGCTTGAATCAGTCGGCGAGAAGAAAAAATAAGCTTAACCCCCAGCCAAACGGCCCAGAAATAAGAGGAAACGGACTTATCTGATTGCTCGGCGTTAGCGGCTAACCCTTCGCCACTGAGCCAGCGGTGGCGGCGGGCTCTGCAAGTCACTTTCACCGTCACTCTACACGGCTGCACTCTCTCGAGCTCAATCTCAACACTCAATCTCAACACTCTGAACGCCAAAGAACTCGACAGACACGGCGCGGCGCCAGCGACGCTCGCAGAGACAGCTGCAGACGGCGTGCAGCCGTCATGTMAAGCCSGTCTTGGACCATAGTCACTTGAAAGCTTGAAAGTGCGAATCTGGCCATTCTGAGGCCACCGGCGTACTCACACGGTGCGTAGCTCTCTGCCAATACTGAGAACGTCCTGCTAACTGCAGTCAGTCTTGAGATCTGGCAACTCGGCGCTTGGATCCCTCGCCACCGCACCTTGACGTTGCAAGCCAAATCCGGGCTCTGCTACCCTCTGACGCGCTAGCCACGGTGCGTAGCTGCCTGTAGATACTAGATTCGCCTGGCTGACAGGCGTAGTTCTCGAGAAACTCGACGCTCGAGCCGCTTCGAAATCTCGGTCGACGTCGCCTTCGCCTTGTGAGCTACCAGACAGCTGGTGTGTACCTCTACGTACTGCCACGGTGCGTAGCTTGTCTGATTCGCCGCGGCAGTGCTGAATGCAGTTGCAGTCGAATTATCAGAGCCTTCGAGCGTGGCAAGATCGCCGCGGCATCATCCAACATCGCCGGCATCATCGCGACACGTCATAACGCCTTCTGCGATGAACCGACCACTTCCTCTCAGTCTCGCCCCTCTCCCTGGCTTGCCAGCTACCTCGCAGACCCCTTCTCGCGGCCCAACTGTCCCTACAACGCCGAATCCMATCATTCTGCACTTCCCGCGCTTGAACTCGCCTTCTACGCCAACCACGTCCTCGCCGCTCAACCCTCAGACGCTGGAGGCCATCCAACAACAGCAGCAGAAGCGCGCGAGGCTCGACAGCGATCTTAGCACTTCCTCGAAGGCGTCCCAAGCTTCCCAGGCCTCTGCGGCGGTGCGCAAGCGTGCTCGTGGCCYGGCAACACCTACGGCGAGCCCTCAGGCCTTGCAAGACGCCTCCGCGGCCACGGTAGCCTCGCATCTGCTCTCTAAATCGACGATCATAGCCTATGAGGGCCACATGGGGCGAGCGCGCGTCTTTGTAGCCAATACGCCGCCTCTGGAGAGGCCGGGCGCCAAGGGCTTCACCAAGGAGGACTGGCGAGCGTCCCTGGACAAGCTTTCGTACGCGTCGCCCGTCGCCGTGCAACTTTTCCTTGCCTCGAAGTGCGAACAAGTAGGAGATGAGAAGCCACGCGCCTACAGCACCGCCGAACAAATCAAAGCGGCCTTCAAATGGCATTTCCAGCATGCACTGAGGTGCCAGGTTAGTTCTGGAGCGGCTGGCGTGCAATCTTGCTGATGTCCAGGGCTCGCAAATTTGGCGAAGGGTCTTTGCCGGCCAGGGACATTATTATTGGGAGGGAAACCCTGTCTACGACCCACTGGTCGACAACTACATGAGGTCCTTGAAGAAACGGAACGCGAAAGAGGGCGAGACGCCGGGCGTGAGTTTTCTGCGGCTCACGGGCTCGGCACTGCACTGGCACTCATACAGACCAGCGCGCGCTTCCAATGTCGTACACCGACCTCGGCGACTGCCTGGCGTGGCTCACCAAGCAAGTAGACGTCATCCAAAAGCGTGCGGCGCATCTAGCCAATGGCAGAGACGATCTCGACCAAGAAGAGCGGCATAACGAGGCTCGATATCGCTTCATGCGCGCCTATCTGACGCTCACTTGGCATCTCATGGCTCGGTGAGTGTTCGCGAGCTTCGAGAGAGTGTTCTCGAGCTTCGAGATGAGCCTAGAAATTGACAGAGCTCAGTACCGACGAGGTGCGGACGCTGAAACGATCCCACCTCGTCATGGGCGTCCCTTTTGGGCCCAAAGATGTTCCAGAGGGTGCTTGGGACGGCAGCCTTGCCGCAAAGACGTACGATACCGTGACTTTGACGTTCAGGAAGACGAACCAAGCCGATCCGAAGAAAGGTACGCCCTACCAGSCTCTCTCTGCGGCTCTGCGGCTTGGCTGAGTCTCTGTAAAGCCAATGTGTACCAACTGCACGACGCGGACCCATTCGAGCCGATCTTGGACCCTCGGCGATGGCTCAGAGACTGGCTRGACTTCGTGAACGAGCGGTACAAGCACGGTGTACTGCCGGAGCACATGCTGTTTCCGGCTGTGACTTCTGATGGCGGGATCAAGGTGCGCAGCTCGAGCTCAGGCCTTCCTTGATACGCGCTGATGCACATGCACCCTAGGTTGCGACAGAGTGGCACAAGTCAAGCATCTCCAACCTCCTCAAGGAGACGGTAGACGGTGCAGAGCTCGTATCTCGGCGATACGGCAACGTCGGGACGTATTCTGGCCACTGCTGCCGACGTGGCTCTGCACAGCATCGATTCATACACGCGCGCGCGGACCGGAAGTGGGATTTAGAGACGCTCAAGTGGTGGGGAGGCTGGTCGCCGGCCGAATCAGTGAGTCTTTGCTGCAGACAGAGAGCGACAGGCGAAGCTCACGAAGTTGTACAGGTTGATACGCTCGTCAAGTACTTGCTCGAAGAGTCCACGCGTCAGCAGAACTATCACGGCGACGTCACCAACRTCTACAAGCGCGTACATGTGCCGCATCGTGACAAACAGCTCTCGGCAGCTGCAGTCGCCGACATCGAGCGGCTAGATCGCCAGAACGCGGTTCGGGTCAAAGAACTGACCGATGCCATGCAAGCGCGGTACGACGGCATCGCCAAGGACGTTGCAGTGCTGCATCGCGATGTTCTGCGCATGCAAGAMGCCGAGCGAGAGCGCGCCAGCGCTGAAGTAGCGACGGAGGCGCGGATGCGGGGATTGGCCRTCAAGATGGACCTACTAGTCGGCTTGCTAACAAGCGGCGCTCGGGTCGTCGGTGAGTATCAGCGCGCGCGCGCGCAAAGACGGCTTTAGACTCACTCTGGGCGTAGAGACATCGGGTTCTGGCTCTGGCTCTGGCTCTGGCTCTGGCTCTGGCTCGTGCCAGAAGCAAGACAAGCGCTCCAAAGGCAAAGGCAAAGGCAAGCAGCCGGCGCGGCCTACATCACGGCCTACATCACGGCCTACATCATCATCGGCACCTTCGGCAGCTCCTTCAATCCCTCCGACAGTCCCAGSCGTCACCGCCACCGCAGATCTCGTCGCCCCTCATGTACCGCACGCGGCGACCGTGCAGGATTGCGTTGATCAATGGCTCCGTGCCGATCCTGCAGCTGGGCGTMCGAAGGCTCTCAAGGATTGGCCCGAGGCGTGGAAGAAGGGCCAGCCGATCTACGCGCAGCGAGCCGCGATCTATCAGGGCTACATGGCGGTCGGCGGCGATTGGACGGCGTTCGTGGCTCGATTCGGGAGCTCGATCGGGACGGCAATCAAGTCGATCAGAAAGCACCTCCAGGCRAGTGGTGAAATCAGGACTCGCACCAGCCGGAAAGGTGCCGCAGCAGCTTTGGCAGCTCTGACATCGATGTCCGGGCTTGGCGGCGCAAGTGGCAGCGAGGGTGGCAGCGGCAGCGAGCCGCCTTGAGCAGTTTTCATGGAGAACAGAGGGTACGTCTCATATTGGCTTTGCCACGATCGTCCGTGTAAAATCAGCAGACGTCGCTGAAGCATCCTCTTAGGCATTTTCTGACTCTCTGGGATCGTGCAAGATCGAGGATGTTGTTGTAGCTCAGTGCACTCTAGTAGTTGTCGATGCATCACGTATCATAGCCATGGTCGAAGAGCTCTGCCACAGGCAGCCAGGAAGCGGTCACGTGGTGAATCACGTGGTTTATGACGGAGGCAATTCAAGCTAATTCACGCTAAATCGAGCCAGTCTTGAAACGGGACCCGATATTCCGTGCTTATATACGCACTAACGCACTACACGGAGGCCTTCGACTTTCAGCATCGAAGGAAGGCATCTCGACGGTGCCCAAAGGTACAGGACGAGTCTGCCTTCTCAAGTTTCCTAACATCTCGCATTCGCTGGCGAAACCACTGAAAAGCTGTTCCTGCGAAGACGAGACCAAATTGTGGCGCTAGCCGCAGTCGCTTCGAACTGCTCTGCGGGAAGGCTCGCATTATCGTACATCGACGGACTGCAGGAGCTCCGGATACAGCCCATTTCAAGTTTCGCGCGACAGCAACTTATTTCGTCGTTGGGGGTTGATAGCTAGCTAGCTGCGGGGTTCCCTTTCGCGTGACTGAAGAGCAGCATCGGGCGAGAGGCTGCGCCACTTCTAATGATCTGTGTGCGACGTCGCTCTGGTTCCGGGGCGCTTCACTTTTGTTCGATGCCTATGTATGCGTCCGCAATCGCGAAGACGTCTATGCGTAGCCCATATACAATGCAAGGAAGTGGCATCACAACACGGATCGCACGAGGGCGGTCTGCTATGGGATCCCCAGACTGCTCGATCTCGATGGGGTACACACATCAAGGTTCCTGACCTGGAAGAGGTAGCTATGTACATGCTAATACAGCCTTACAAGTTCACACTATTCACACGCGCATCATCGTACCATGCCAGGGTGTTTCCGTTCAAAACTTCAAAGGTGCGCCAGCGCGATTTTCAGATCGTTCAGAAGCGCAGCGGCTCAACTTGTGCTCGGGACTGAGAAGAGGTCGCGCGACGTCCAGGCGTGATCCATCCGACGGTATCAGCTTGTGTACTGCTCGAGGGGAGAAGGCTCACCCAGATCGGACTCCTGAACAGGCCGTCCCGCCGGTGAAGGCTGTCTCGCAGATATCGATTCATGCGCCTGAGCTGTTGATTCGTCGCCTCGAGACGAGCTTCACGACGTTCTGCCGCTGAACATCGTAATTCAGCATCGTTCCACTGATTGAAGCCTCAGAGATACGTTTCCCTCGACGACGCATGATCATACCTTGTCTTGGACCTCGAGCATCTGGCGCTGTCGATTCTTGCCCACCTGGTGCGCCTCTTCCAGCTGGACTCGAAGAACATCCGCGTCGATCTGAGCCTGTATTCCCTCCACGTAGCGGGTGGTCATCGTAGACCGAACGGTAGTCGGGCGAAGAGCTTGAAGCATGGCCTCTTCCCGGCGTCGCATTCGAGAGGTAGCTATGGGCGCGTTGCTGGCAGGGGTAGGTGGCAGGCGGGGAAGGTGGAGATCCGAGGGCGACACCTGCACGTATCAGTCTATCGACGCTGCGCAGGCTCCGAGGCCTACAGTATCCGATCGGAGTTCGATGGGGGATGCCAGATCAGGTCGAGAGTGTTGGATTGAACCAATCTGCTGCGTACGGTGAGTTGGAGTCGTATCTTCTAGAAATGATGTCCTTACGTTCTTCGGAGTAATCGGGATATCGTTCGAGCATGGCCACAGCTCCAAGCCCTCCCAAGATACCACACTCTGAACCTGCTGAGAGTCACTACTCGGCCCCGACGGTGTCATTGGAGTGGCTTCCAGAAGGTCAAGCAAGGTCGGCGTTGGCAGGTACGGGAGGGGTGACGACATTGTGCGAAGCGATGGTGGATGCGAGACCCCTGCTTATATCGACTACCGCAGGCGCTGCCTTGCAGTGGCATCGGACTGAGACGGCGTTGCCATTCGCTAAGGTGCCGTAGCCAGCGCACGGACACTGCTCTTGGCCGAGACCAGGTGGCGCTGTCATGGCCAGACCTTGTGCTAGCTGCGGACCACAAGGCAGCAGCCGGTGTACACGGCCGACGAGACAGATCAATAACCGGTGATATGAACCATCTCGTCACTGCTTGGTCCGAGCAAAGGAGGGTACAGCAGTGTTGCGGCGACGAAAGGACCGGCTTTGGCACGTCACCCGTCTGTGCGACTGGGTTCAGTGAGCTAGAGTTGACTCAACATCGAGCAGGTTCACCCCTCCGTGTCGGAGACAGGAGCCCGTGCGTGAGAGCGCGGTCTGTAGCTCGTGGAGCGGTCCCCCGGGGTGGACCCTGCGCGGGACCACGCGCGTTAGATATCGCTCGGGCAAGAAGGCGGGTCCATCGTTTACATTCCGAGTTTGGTAGCGACAAGTCGTACGATGCAGCTCGCAGTGTAACAGTGAGCGCCTGGCTGCCAGACGGCGTCGAGTCAAAGCAGGCGAGTAGTTGAGCACTGACCGCCACCGCCGAGCCGCCACGTGGTTGCATTCACGACTTTTGCCATCTTCATCCTGTTCACCTTGCAACAATGTCGCAGTACTCACCAGATACCTTCAAGGTGCTGCTCAAGAAGCTCGTACAATCCCCCGACGAGTTCTCGGCCGAGGACTGCGCGGCGTGCTTCCAACATCTCTGCGTCTCGGGGGGCAAAGGAACCGGCGATGCTCAGGTCAGTCTGTTGAGTCATGACATTTGGTCCAAGCTCACCTACGACAGGCTGGAGCATTCCTCACGGCCTTGACGCTGTCTGGCCTGGATCAGTCAGCGCCGCATGTCGCGGCTGCCGCGGCCGTGCTGAGAGAGCATGCGGTGCAGATCAAGTCGTCCATCCACTTGCTAGAGGCCAACCAGGAGACACCTGCGCCCGCGTCAGACTCAGAATGGGACTACCGGGAAACGGACAAGCTCGGGGATGGCTACAGGGGGGTTGTGGACATTGTCGGTACCGGCGGGGACGGTTGGGACACGTATAATGTGTCGACGAGCGCCGCCGTTGTTGTTGCCGGCACCGGCATTCGGGTTGCCAAGGTCAGTCTTGGCGGCTCAGCACTACCACAGCTGACATTGTACAGCATGGCTCAAAAGCTGCGACCTCGTCATCCGGATCTGCCGACCTCCTCATGTCGCTCGGCTGTTCGCTCTCCTTCCCTCCGTCAGAGCTACCACGCTTCCTCTCCGCCTCACCATTCCTCTTCCTCTTTGCACCTCACTATCACCCATCACTGGCGCACATTGCACCCATCCGCCGCTCGCTCAACTTCCGTACCATCTTCAATGTGCTCGGTCCACTCATCAACCCGGCCATGCCGCAGCGGATGGTATTGGGTGTTGCAAAGAAGGAGCTCGGTGACTGCTTCATCGAGGTACTGAGGCTGCTTGGCGTCGAGCGGGCGTTGGTGGTCTGCGGCAAGGAGGGGCTGGACGAGGTCAGCTGTGCTGGCGAGACCTGGGTGAGTCGTGTGCTAGGCTCACAATGCCCATGACCTGGTGAGCAGCAATACTGACCACCTCAGACGTGGTACCTTGAAAGCGGCGAGATCACACACTCAACGCTCCACCCTACTCGGGATTTCGGACTCCCTACACATCCTCTTTCGGCCGTGCGCGGCTCAACGCCCGAGCTCAACTCGCAAACGTTCCTCTCGATCCTGCGCAACACTCCACCACCCGCCCACCTCTCGTCGCCCCCATCGGCCGATTCGCCTAGCATCCCCGCGATCCGCGACTACATCCTGATCAACGCCGCTGTACTGATCAAGATCGCCGGGCGTGTGCAGACATACAAGGAGGGCGTCGAGGTCGCACGGCAAAGCATCGAAAGCGGCGAGGGATGGCGCGCTTTCGAGGCATTCATCCGGGTCGGCAACGAGGCCATGGCGTCGGATGAGGCTGTCAAGGGGCTGGAAAAGAAGGAAGATGACGGAGGTGTTGCCGCCAAAGGTGGCGAAGTCAAGAGCTGGTTGCATGCCGAACGGCACCAGCAGGAACAAGAGGCGGCAAAACGGGCAGAGGCAGGCAGGCAATAATAATGATGCACCGCATGGCAAGTATCTCCTTTTTGATCGACGGATGGTCTGCCACGCGGAGCTGCAACCATTCTTCGGTTGCGCGTTCTTCGGATGGTCTACGGGCACCTTTGTCCACTGACGTCTACCGCGAGCGGGACTCGAACCAAGCCATTGGAGCTCATATACTGTGCGTGGGTGGCGACGCCTCTTGACCAAGCAAAGCTCTGCCCAAAATGTCTTCCGCCGGCTTTGGGACCATGTCCATGACCCTTCCCGCCAGTCCAACGTCGCCCACGTTCTCCTCAGAGCTGCCTGGATCGCGCGAAGACGCGATCAGTGAAGCCGTGAAACGTTATCAGTACTTGAAAGCTGTCAAGACGGACAGCTACGTTTCACAACCCGAGCGGTTGATTGCAGCTTCGAAGCCACTGACGGCGTATGCATCCACAGAGCCGGACGTGAATGTTGCAGAGCTCTGTGAGGCCGTGATCAGCGAACTGAGGGGCCGAGAGGACCCAGATCGTGAGAAGGATTTGACGAGTTTGACGACGATCTGCACAAACGCTATCAAGAGTGCAAAGACCTTTGATCCGGAACAAGCGGCCAAGCGCTCGTCGCGGGTGACGTCTTGGACACCGACCGCCAAGACCCCGACGCAGCCTAGTTCAGAGGTCGCCTCGCCGACAGGAAGTACGTCAATACGAGTCTCGACATACTACGACCTATGGAACCCACCATCGACCGTCACGCCTCAGCCGGGGCAACAGATGGAGGTCGAAGATGGCCGTCACCCGCACTGGCTCAGTAGCATCACGACCTGCTGCGGCTGGCGCAAGAGCTTCACTCACGACCCAGCATGAGACGAGAAGGCCAAGTGTTCATAGAGATCCAAAAGTACACGAAACGGATATGATACAACCGTTCATTCCCTCGAGCCTCAGCCGCTGACCATCACATGGCCGACGCCACACCAAAACCTTCACCCATGTTCGTCTGATCTCGTCAGCGTCGCGCAAGAAGACTCCAACTCGAGCGACTCACAAACATCCGCGCGCTTTTGAGCATCTCTTTGTAGTTGACTCCCGCGAATCGATTCTTGCCCCGAGCGCGAACCGGGACGGGTCCCTGCCGGCTGCAAGAGTGACCCGTCTCAAGAATGTTGACTAGAGCCATGGCAAGCCAGTAGAATGGTAAGCCCTCTGTGTCATTGTCAGCCTCGAATTCCATTGAGCATGTGAGCAGTACGGACCCTCGTAGAATGTCGGTCCGAGAGTGATCGTCGAGCTGGTACTGGCCGACCTTGAGCGCGAGCCGGTGTCGGTCTGAGTTAGGCTCCCGTTGAGACCGACCGTCGTCTTGTATGCGTACAAACTGTCGGGGGTAGCGTACGCCGAGCTACCAGACGGCGAAGCAGCTGAACCCGGCGAGGCGCAGAGCGGGTCAAAGTCCCATCCTTGGCGCCACTGTGCGCAACACGTCAGTTCTCGCCTGCCAACAAGGATGATGCACCCACCTTCTCCAAGCCCGATTTGAGGAACCGCAAGATTGTCTCATCGCTGTCGACCCACGCTTTCTCCTTCTCCGGCGCAAGGCAAGTCAACCAGACCTCTCGCAGTTGCGCACGGCTATGCACGTCGCGCTTGCCCTCGCCGATATCAATCACGCCATACAACAGCGTCGTAATCATAATGACACGCGCAAAGGGCCCAAACTCGTACTGGTTCAGCAGCTGATAATACCTCGATCCCGATTCGGCATGGTGTGCGTCGAAGACGCCGCATTCGGGTAGGAAGAAGACACGGCGCATGGCCTCGTCAACGGTCATCGGACCGTACGATTGCACGGCGGCAGCCCAGGCTTCTTTGGTGGGTGCACACCAGAGTTTGTCGGATGCCGGGAGGGGCAGCGCGGCAATATCGGTCTGGGTAATGCTTGGCCGGGTCCCGAATTCGAGGAAAGCAAGAGTATCGAGGATGAACACTGTGAACGCTGTACGGCGACGCGTCTCGAGCCGGATCCAATAGTGCCATTGCGACTCGAGCGCCTCATCCGAGGATAGCGAAAGGATGGGCAATGTTGGTTGCGCGTGTTCGAGTTCAGGCATGTAGAAGCCAATCTGGCGTGAGATCTGCGGACGTGGTCAATTCTCGCTCGTCGTGATGGCACCCAGGACGCACATTCGAGATGGTGCTCATCATAAGGAAAGCGTTCGCGCGCTGATCGTCCGCTTCGCTGAGATAGAACGGCGCGTGATACAGCAGCAGCGCCTTGAACCTTGCATCAGTAACCTCGCGTTCGCCGACGAGCACGAGCTACACACCTGAAGCAGCGCGACATTGTAATCTGTCATCAACACGCCCTGTGCGCGCGCAAACGACTAGAAGCGAGCGTCAGACCGGTCCCGCCGCGCTCAGCAAACCCACCTTTACGAGCATGGTCGTCTTTTCATGCCTGACGACCTGACCCGCTTTCCAACCCTCCATCTCTTTTTGCTCTTTGCTCTTACCACTCTCATCCTCTGCCCCAGGGGGCGCAGGTTCACCCGGCACGGGCTCGAGCATGCCGTGCTCTGTAAACGAGCCAACCGGTAGATCACCCGCGCGCGGACCGACGCGCACAGAGCCAATCGTGCAGATTGCAAACCCGAGGCACGCGGCCACGTCTTGCATACTGAGTGTTGGCAGGTGGACGATTGGGACGCGAGTGAGGATGTCGGACGTGGCTTGCTTGGCCATGTAGCATAGCGTGCGGACGGATGGGAGCTGCCAGTGTTCTACAGTGTAGCAGCCTGCAAAGCGGTCGACTGGGACGCTGTCACGCGACGCGTCAGCGATTGCACAGGTGCAAAGTCATCGCAACTTACAAGAACTTCTTCTCACCCATCCACTCTGCTCCGGCCCTTTCCCACATTTCTCGACTCCCGATCCGGAGTAACGGTCGTTCTGGGTTTGGGTTCTCTGCACTCTCAGGAAGATCATACTGCCTCAACGTCTCGAGCGGATCTGCATTAGCGCTGGGACCAGTGCTGAAATCATATTCCTGCGCCAGGTTCGCCAGTGCGCTCGAGAACGCACTGGGCGTCACGGCGTCCGTCGGCGCCGCAGCGGCCGTATCGCCCGGCAGCGCGAACTCGAATGGGTTGTAGAGGTTTGCTGCTGTCGGTTGCGGTGTCCAGCCGGAGGAGGGGAAGAGTGAGAGGTTGAGGTTGAGAGGAGATGACTGCGGAGCGCGATCAGCGACGTGCGCCAGAGGTCGAGTCCATGGCCCTGAACTGAGAGAAATACGGGTTCAGGGCTTGGTACAGTGTGGAAGCAGACACTCACCCAGTCTTTGGGCGGATCGACGAGAAACGGCTGGCTGTCGGTTTTCGTACTGCTGCTGTTGGATTCTGTAGTTGTCGAGTTGGTCGCCATTGGCGGACCTGTCCAGTCTGGGACAACGCGTTGGCCACCAACGGTCGCTTCGCCGGGGCCGGTCCTGGGCGAAGATGTTGATGTACTTTGGCTACCGTTGCGGGCGGGAACTTGACCGAATGCACTCGGGTAGCCTTGATGCTGGCGCGAACCACCTGCAGCACCGTATGCCATTGAAAGCAGAGCCGAGGCGTGTTCCATGTGCGGAGCGGATCCCGTCCCGTATTCTGGGTGAATCTTGTCGTCGTGCGCGGGCGGCATGCCGGATCCGAATAATCCCGCAAGCAGATGCGGAGTATAGCTCGCACTCGAGTCTGCCAGTCTCGGGTCGATTGGCATCTGGTGTTCCATCTGGTTGATACCGAAGAAGGGAGCACGATCGTGTGGTTCAGGCGACGGCGAGAGTCGCGAGCCCGACCCGCGTGTATCGGATGTCGGTGGGATGAAGCTCGGACCGACGGGTGAGGCGTGACGAGGAGGTGGCGGTGATTCCGATGGCGGCTGCGAGCCGGTCGGATGGCACCGTCGGCGGTGGCGGAGCAGTACGTCGCTATGACCCGTCAGTGCTGATCTCAAACCCAGACTCCACCAACCTCCTTCCAAATGCCTTTGTGCAGTCTGGACATTGGAACGGCCTCGCATCTTGATCTATCGCGTTGGATGAGTCATCGTTACCGACGCCAGGACCCTGCACGACCCACGTTTCCGATGATGCCGTCTCAAGTACTCGCGTCGACTGTAGCTCTGCCCGCAGCCTGGAAACGGACAGGGATACGTCTCCTTGTCTTGGTCTGCGCGTTCCTTGCGCTTTGCCCTGCCTGCGTTGGTGTCGCCTTGGCCTGTTGGGCGTTTCTGAGCCTTTGGAGGGGGTGGGGCGGAAGAGGGTGATCCGGTGTAGACTGTGGACATGTCTGGCACGCCTGCTAGGGAAACCTGACCCTGCGAGTCTACCTGTCGTGTCAGATTGCCGTGGTTGCTATCGAGTTGAGAGAGATGGCAGCAGGATCAACGAGAGAGGTGGAGGTGGCGACCGGTGGTCAAGTGCGGGTGGAGTGAGCTCCGCGGCGTTATAGCAGCTCCTCGGCGTTTTGTTCGCCGAAGGGGTTTGTGGGGTTAAGCAGCCAACTTTAACTCGAAACACCACCGCGTCAGCCAGATCCATAGCATCCCGAGCAGATCCACCATCACCATAGCCTACAATGTCGGCCGCTCCATCATCATCCTCAACACCAGTGCCAGCACCCGCCAACCCGCTGAAAAAGTTCAAACTCGTCTTCCTCGGCGAGCAGAGCGTCGGCAAGACGTCGCTCATCACCCGTTTTGTCCGTCCGCGCGTCCACTCTGGCAGCGTCATGGCTGATAGCGGGCATAGATGTACGATACGTTTGACAACACTTATCAGGCGACGATTGGTGTGTCGGGTCTGCGCGGTGGGGTCAAGATGAACATTGGCTGAACGGTCGCGCACAGGCATCGACTTTCTCTCAAAGACAATGTACCTCGAGGACCGGACGGTGCGGCTACAGCTCTGGGATACTGGTGCGTGTACTGCGTTGTCTGCGTCTGCCTAGTGCCGACCTCGTCGTAGCTGGGTGAGTGTCTCCCACTTGATGTTTGAGATTAGCCAACCCTTGACCACAGACAAGTCAGTTCACTTTACCTCGTCCCACTGCATCTATCATCTCCTGACTCTAGACAGGAACGCTTCCGCTCCCTGATCCCTTCCTATATCCGAGACTCGAGCGTCGCCGTCATCGTGTTCGACATTACCAGTCCGTCCCTGCCCAGCCACGCACGCACCCACTCACCCGCGCACAGACCGGACCTCGTTCCAAAACACAACCAAGTGGGTCGACGACGTCCGCAACGAGCGCGGAGACGACGTCATCATCGTGCTCGTCGGTAACAAGACGGATCTCAACGACAAGCGGTCCGTCTCTGTCCCCGCCTGCCTCCAGCGCAGTGCTGATGAGCCCACCCTACAGTCAAGTCACACCGGAAGACCTCGAAAAGCGAGCCAAAGACCTCTCGGTGCTATCCCTCGAGACATCTGCCAAAGCAGGCCACAACGTCAAAGCACTGTTTCGCAAGATTGCGCTCGCGTTGCCCGGTGGCGCAGACGCTGCGAATGGCGCCGAAGCGAATCAGAGTGCGTTTGACTATGACTACACGGAGATGAGAACGGGCGCTGATGTGGAGCATGGTAGAGATTGACGTGTCGACAAAACCTGAAGAGGTCCCACAAGCCTCGGGTTGTGCTTGCTAGTACGCGTTGGGGAGAGGTGAGATCTGGTACACGAAATGTTTGTATTCGGCAGACTATGCCATCCTTGCTCATGCACACGGCGTGGTCTCCAAGGGGCCGCTTTCCATCAAAGGCTGCGCAGCCCTCCCTGACCTACTGACCCCCCGCACCGACGATCCACCGCACCAGTAGCCCCGAGTGCTCCTCGTCCAACGGCGTGCGCGCTCCGATCCGTCGAGCGGCCGCTACGAGTAGAGCCTGTGACTGGTTCAAGCTTTTCAAGTCTGCGAGCGTGTCGACGCTCGGAGCCGCGACGATCTGGTCGAGGTACGCTTCGACGTCGGGGGCGTCCTGGGCACCTCAGTATGGGAATCGGACAGGCAGAAAGAGACTAACAGTCGTGCGCTCTGCTATACCATGGATGGCGTTTCCATAAGACCAGCACACGAGCTGTGAACCATGTCTTAGCGTCTCACGCGTGAACGGGTGACGACGCACGGTGCAAAGATAGATTGCCCAGGTCGAGTACAGACCCAGAGGCGCACTCAAGACCTCTTGCAGGTATTTTGCGCACAACGAGACACAGGTCCGCGCATCACTGCTTTTCGCCCAGAGCTTGTGTCGACGTTTTGCATCTGCGTACTCGCGTCGGCCGACTGTATGCTTGTATCAGTGCTCTGCGCTCGCACGATCGATCGATCCCTCTTGCGACGCACTGATTGAGCCGCAAATGTTGGTCGCGCCAGCGACGATCTGCAGCATTGGGATATCGGACAGGACAGAGATGATGGCGATTGCGAACGAGTCGCGCAAGTTGATGTACGGTGCTGATGAGATTGAGCAGTGGCCGTGCTCGACTGTGTAGCGGAGTTTGAGGATCGCTGAGGACCATGTCAGGACGCGGAAAGTTGGTAAAGGGACTGACAGCGTAGGACGTTGGACTTCCAATTCTTCAAACTGTTCGTACCGTCCCAGATGCGGATCCCGATGCCACCTGAGATGTTAGTACTCGCTTGGTGCTGGCTGAGTAACTTACCTCGTACTCGACAATCCCATGCGACCGCCAGCAAGCCAGTCCTATACGATCAGCGCCTACACGCTCGGTCGCCACACAACTCACAGTATCAGCTCCGCATTGTAAGCAAACGTCGGACAGCCGGCCGGAAACGGCAGCTGCTCGTCGTTCGACAGAGACAACGCAGCCTGGATACAGGTCGACCATCCCTCACCCGCACGCTGCACCTTGAATTCCGGATGGATCCCTGGTAGAAATGGCGCGTGTGGCGGTCGCTGGTGCGGCTTTGGGTTCCTCGGGGAGCTGCTGTCGTGCAGCGGTTGATTCACATGTGGACACGTTGATGACTCGTCGTCGGGTGCGTGGCGTTTGGCGGCTCGCCATTCGGATGCAGTTGCGGCTTCCCACTCGTCGTTGCCGCAGGGTAGGTTGATCCGGTGTGCGAAGATGCTGAGGGATCGACTCGGGTGTTGGTTGAAGAAGCCCGAGATCTGCGTGTCCATCTGACAGATGTAGAAGGCGGACCGGCGGCGCTCTGTCATGCTCAGCCGTAGCTCACAACCCATCCGTAACCGACCTTCATCCTTGGCCCAGCGCCGCCACTCCAGATCCTCGGCCGAGACCTGCATGTCCTCGTCCATGGCCTCAATCTTGGTGCCCGTCCCGATCCCTTTGCGCCGCGAATGTACCACCATGACGGACCACGTACACTGCGCAACCAGCTGCGCCTCTGCCGTCGAAAACCACATGTCGTGGATGTGGCACATGCAAAACGTCTGTACGCTCGAGATGGGTACCGACAGTGCCAGATCGGCAATCAGCTGGCCTCGAACTTTCTGAACAATCTGTCCAAATTTCCGACGTAGCGTATGAAGAGTCGGGAAGGAGTTTGTGGAGAGTTGGGTAGATCCGATGATACCGAGAAGGATGAGGAGGGCGGCGGGAGCCGCCTGGTAGCTGAAGGTTGCTTGGTGGATGAATGGCAAGCTGGGCGCTATCCTGTGCCAGAACTGACAGAGCGATGCGCGATATAGGTCGAGAGTGAACTCGGAAGAGTCGAGGTCGGTCTGGTTGCCTCAGCTTATGTGCAAGTTGATTGAATAAACATACCGGATAAGCCGTCATGAGCCGTAGGACGAGGATCTCGTCCACGCCCGGCAAGTCCAGCGGCCTCCAGCCGTGGTCATCACCTCGGACCGCCGCCGCCCCCTCATCACGAACTGAGCTCAGCTTGACCCGTTTTGTCGGCTTGGACGGCTCATCCGCCACAATCTGACCAGCATCTCGAAGTAGCGCATCCAATCGCCAGCTTGCCTCCTGCTCAGCAGCTTGTCGCCGAATAGCATCATTGCTAGACTCGGCCCAAGACACGGCTCCGATCGAGCTGTCAGCACCCAGAGTCCCTTCAGGCGACGCTCCAAATGTGCCATTCCAGCTTCCAAACAGGTCATTACCTTGAAACGGCTGCCAGTCCCAGTTTTCCGGTTCGGGCTGGGCAAATTGCTGAGAGCGGAATTGGTCCCAGAGGTCGATCTCGGGCTCTGGGTGCTGTTGAAGAGACTCGAAGATGTTCCAGAATGGGACATTGGGGTGTTGTGCAGTTGTCTGTGGCGCGGCAGGGTAGGCGAGGGCGGGCGTTGGCGCGTACGCGGGGTGTTGTAGTGGTTGCAACAGCTCGGTGTCTGGGGAAGACCAGAGTGGAACCTGAGCAGACTGCGCATTGTTCTATGCAAGGGTTAGTTTGTAGTGAAGCAATCGAGCTCGACTCACTGCTTGCACAAGACCAGCATCCGTCCCTGCACCCCTTACTTCTCCAACATGACGTCGCTTTCTGTCATCACCTGGCCCACGCGAAGGCGGCTCAGGGGACGACGTGTCTTCGCTATAGTTGCCAGAGTGGGACACTATACTTCGCTGCGCATCAGTCTGAATGGCCTCGGGTAGCGCATCGCATAAGCCTCGGCGTTGATGCCGCTGAAGCAAGTCGAGCCGGCGGAAGGATTTGCCGCAGTGACTGCCTGTGCAGTGATACGATGGAGCGGTATCTACAGGGCGTTAGGTGATACTAGGGAGCATTATTCTTATCCGACTTGCGATTTGCTTGATGCCGCTTCAAGTGATCCTTGCGAGTAAACGCCTTGTTGCACCCTTCCGCTTCGCACACGAGGTTCATGTTGGTGTCCACTCCATGCGCGACCGTACTCGGAGCTACACGAGGAAAGAGTAGCGACCCTTTGTGACTACGGCTGCTGCGCGCTGACCCTGAAGCGACTTGTCCAGCTGTCCAGGTGATCCGACAGGCTGCGTTGACAGGGATGGCCGATAGTTATCGACTGCGCCTAGCAACGCTCTATCACACCGCTAGCAGATTTCCCCCACTCGACCTCCCCCACCTATCCTCGGCAGAGTCTCTAGGGCTACGAAGATGCTAGCTGAGGCTCATTAGCTGTTAGAAGCTCTTGGATCAGTCGCCGATCAGTTGTTGCAAGCGTCCAAGCGTAGCCCCGCCGCATTTAGGAGCGTGCCGTTCGATAACGACGCCACAAGAGCTCCCTCGCCTCGACCAATGCGCATAGCCATCGACTTTCGCTCGTGCAATGCGACTCGAACACCTCGAGAAGCTTGGCAGGCATCCCATGTCACGTACAACTCGAGTGACACACCCAATGACCGTGTGAGAGCCAACGCCGCCAAGTCGACCTGGCACCAGCCTACTGTAGCTTGATGGTACATTACATGCATGATCGCTCAAGCCTTTTGCGCCTGCGCAGCTTGAGCCTGTTGGAGCTTCATCTGCAAAACTTGCACGACGCTCTGCGCATTGTCTTGTTTCCGCTCGATCGTCGCTTGCAGTTGATCCAGGTTCTTTTGCACAAACGTCGACTTTTCCGTGTAGTGGGTCAGAGCTTCGCTCTTTGTCTGAAGTGCGTAGGGTTGGGGCATGGAGGACGACGGTTCAGGATTGCAGGCGGACAGACGTCGGACGGCGGCGGCGAGAGGAGCGAGAGAGTACCGTTGTCAGCATCGATGGGTAGCGGAAGCCGATACAACGCACCTTTTTCACATAGTATCCTGTTCCAATATCCACCACTACCGACTCGACATCCACGAGCTTGCCTGGGACGTATAGTGACGTTGTCAAGGGGACCAAGACCGGTTTGCCTACCGAGCTCCATCAGCCTACCTGGGCCTTACCATGGAAGCCGACATACCCTTGGCCGACGATGTCAACTCGGAGATATCATTCGCACACGACTTGAACTTTGATTGAGCCTGCTTGAGGTGTGCATAGGAAGAAGTGAGGTGCTCGAGTTCCTAGTTGCCCGAGATCACTGTCAGCACGGACTAAACACCAGACAGATCACCCACCTCGTCCAGCTGCTTCTTGACTTCTTGCAGCTGTGCAGGCTGGAGATCCGTGAGCTCTATTTGCTGCTCGGCCATGGTAATCGTGTCGTCGAAAGAGGGAGATTGTCGTTGTGAATGTTCAAGGTGACGTGAAGCATTCGGCCCAGCGGGTCTGTCACCGACCGTCACTATCCACGTATCATCTGCTTCGTCAAACGTCAATCAAACGAGCAGTTCTCAACTAGACATCTGTCTGTACAATGGACGAGGAATTCGAGCCGCTGCCCCCGACGCTGCAGAATGTGCTCGACCAAGAAAGCTTGAAGTGGATCTTCTGTGGTATGTGCCTTTGTCTCCACGGGCGCCAGGCTGACGCATTGCAGGCGGCAAGGGTGGTGTCGGTGAGCTATATATATAGATGAAGGTACGATGGAGCTCACCATTCACAGGCAAGACGACGACTTCGTGCTCTCTTGCCGTCCAGCTCGCCGCCGTGCGCGAGTCCGTCCTCCTTATCGTACGTCTCAATCCAACGCACACATCTCACTCTGAGCTCATCTGGCTATTAGTCGACCGACCCAGCGCACAACCTGTCCGACGCGTTCTCGCAAAAGTTTGGCAAAGACGCAACCAAAGTCAATGGGTTCGACAACCTGTACGCAATGGAGATTGACCCGAACGGGTCCATCCAGGAGATGATTGAGCAGTGTGAGCTTGTATGATGTACTGAAGCGTAGAACTGATAGACAACGCAGCCGACTCGAGCGGAGGGATGGGCGGCATGATGCAGGACCTGGCGTTTGCGATCCCAGGTGTCGATGAGGCCATGGGCTTTGCCGAGATCATGAAGTAAGTCTCATCTGGATGTCTGCAGAAACCGGGGGCTGACATCCCAAGACACGTCAAGTCGATGGAGTTTTCGGTCATCGTCTTCGACACGGCTCCAACGGGCCACACTCTGCGTTTCCTCTCTTTCCCATCGGTGCTTGAAAAGGCTTTAGGAAAGATCAGTGCGCTCGGAGGTCGGTTCGGTCCCATGATCCAGCAAGTGTGTCGGACATTACTCCCCTCGGTAAAGCTAGCCTTGCTGACACAACTTACAGATGAGCTCCATGATGGGCGGCGGCGCTCAAGAAGACATGTTTGCAAAGCTCGATGCGATGCGCGAGATCATCACCGAAGTCAACACGCAGTTCAAGGATCCCGTGCGTTCCATCACGATCCGGCATGGTCTGTCCTGGCCAACGCTGACGCTTGCGTCTACAGGAAAAGACGACGTTTGTCTGCGTGTGCATCTCCGAGTTCCTGTCGCTGTACGAGACCGAGCGACTGATCCAAGAACTCACGTCGTACGAGATTGACACGCACAACATTGTCGTCAACCAGCTCTTGTTCCCCAAAGCCGGTACGTCTTCTGCCTGACTCGGTGCGAGATTGACGCTACAGGCTCAAACTGCGAGCAATGCGGGGTCCGGCACAAGATGCAGCAGAAATATCTTAAGGAGGCATACGAGCTGTATGAGGATGGGTTTCATATCGTCCAGCTGCCACTGTTGACCGAGGAGGTGCGCGGTGTGGAGAAGCTGAAAGAGTTTAGCAAGGTTCGTGCTGTCGTTTGCAATCCCGGCCAGTGGGCGGGCTGATTTCGCGCAGATGCTCGTGACGCCCTTTGAGCCGCCAGCGAATACAGAGGCTTAGCGGATCAGGGGTTGAGGGTCATTCTTTGCGATGCATTGTGCTATCCTGCTTTGTGCTGCAGACTGTTCCGATGTTCTGGGCGAGACGATCAAGCGTAGATCGCGTAGAGGGACGTGACCGTGTTGTAGATGCTGCCAATCAACAAGCCTGTTAAGAGTCACGGTCAGTCGTTGCAAAAGCCAGCTGGTGACAAGTACGTACCGATCAGGGCAATCTCGCCCAGGGAGTTGCCGAGACCGGTCTAGTGCAGGTTATCAGCCGAGGGCATGGCAGGCGGATGTTTACATACACGCTTGGCAGGGTTACCGCTCGAGTATCCCGTCTGCCATGGGCGGTCAGTCTCTAGCTTGCAAGCGGTCGGAACGTGCGTACAGTGTAGAACAAGCGACCCAGAGACCAGCCGACGGTCAGTGCACCCGCGACCTTTGGTTGCGTCAAGCCTAACGGATGGTTATCAGTTCACGGGTGTTAGTCGATCAGGATGCAAGGCTGACCAAAGTACAAGAGGCCAGCGATCGCCAACGGGAGCTGTTCGAGCGTGTTGCCATGCGCCCTGCAATGCTCTTCAGCGCACTCGTTACGACTGGCAAACGCAAAGCAACAGACCTCTGAGCACAGTTGAACTTCATCTTCTTGACATCCTGTGCGGCATCGGTCTCGGACGCGTAAAGAGTCGGATACTTGACCGCAGCAGCCTTGCGGTGCTTGGAGACGTTGAGGATCTGGTAGATCTGGGTTACGGTTCGGTCAGATGATGCGCTGCAGATCGATCGACCGCGCTAACCTGCAGGTGGATGATCGCCGTCAGTCCAAGGCCGACGAATGGGATGTAGGTAGCAGGCAGAGTGAAGCCGACTGTAGACATGATGGGTGGAAGTGGGGAAGAAGTGATGATGGCTCGGTGAGTTTCTTTGTACCACGGCGACACGTCAAGCAGGTTGGGCCGATGGCCGAGTTGAACCAATGGCCGGAGCGGTAACGACCGCCGGTGGCTGAACTCTGATAAGCGCGACGAGAAGGTTGTAGAGAGTTGCACGAGATATCGAGCAGGAGAAAGACCGCAGAATGCCAGAGCTGTTAGATGAAGCAAGTCAGAGAGCCGACCAGCAGCAGTTGCAAGTACGGATCATATCTATGTTGAGTTCGAAAAACAAGAAAAACACGGTTGGTGAAACGGTATCATGGCCGCTTGCCATGCGGCCGGCGTGGGTTCGACTCCCTCACCGTGTATTTCTTTTTGCGTGGTATCCTGCTCCGCCTTTTTGCTCCCGGGTTGCTTGCTCTTCGCCCCGCACAGTTCCCCGCTCCCGGTCCTCTCATCAACCTCCTCAGCAAGCAACCCACGATCACCATGGACAGCCTGACAGACGAGATCGAGTCGATCCTGTTCATCGCGCGAGAGGTCATGGTGTACAAGGTGCCGCCGAGGACGTCGGCCGAGGGCTACAAGGCTGCGTCTTGGGACCAAGAGGGGTTCCTGTGGAAGGGCCGGTTGCGGGTGGTGGAGAGTGGGGAGAAGTGTGAGCTCAGGCTCGAGGTGAGTGGTGGTTGGAATGTGTGGGGCGGCGTGACAAGGTGCTGCATCGAGGCAGCTTGACTGGAACTACGCCTTCGAGTGACTGGCGGCGTGCATCAGTCAGGATGCAGTCGCTTTGGGAGGCTGTGACTGCAAGCAGCTCGCATAATGCCGCAGAGTGTTATCCTTGTCCGCAAGTGAGCGACAATGCATGTCCCTCGGCTTGACCAGCTGCTCGCTCGTACAGCACAAAGCCAACAGTTGCCTCTTTGACGACTATAGGGCTGCGGCTTTGCTCGCCGTATCCACAAATCGTACGCCGTACTATGCTGAATTTCGCAGGATGCATCCTCTGGCGAGCTCTTTGCATCCTCAGTTTACGCTTCGCCCTGGACCAGCGTCGAGCCCGTGCTCGATTCATCACGATACTTTGTACTACGGGTCGAAGGCGAAGGTGGCCGACGCGCATTCATCGGCATGGGCTTCTTGGAACGAGGCGACGCATTCGACTTTCAGGTCAGTGCCGGTCCGACTTGACCGATCATGTGTAACTTTGATATCACAGGTTGCCCTGCAAAGTGTCGCCAAGCGAACTTTGAAATCCCAAGAGGATGCAGCGAACCCTTCAGAGCCACCGAAGCCTGCAAAGGACTACACGTTGAAAGAGGGCCAGACGTTCAAGGTCTCGATCCCAGGTCGTGAGGCGCGGACACGGCCGACACCGACACCCGCTGCTGGCGGAGGTGGCGGTGGGTTCCCTTTACTGCCGCCGCCGCCTCCTGGTGGGCGCAAGCGTTAATCTAGCTACGACTTGCACGATGAGAGAACCGAGCGCATGCATTGTATAGAGCCGTGATGATGGGTAGACAAAGTAGACGGTTTGAACACCGACTTGGCCGCTTGCCACCAGCGGCGTACGTCATGTGCTGCTGCGGTTCTTCGGTGGTCACCAACGTTGATGGCTGCATCCACCTCTCAACCACCAAAGCGAACACGGTGCATCCCACTCGAGCCAAGATTGTTCGAGTACTCGTTGGCTTACCCACAATCCAAAGTCGGTCTCAGGCTGGCTGGTCGGACACGCAAGCCGGGTGAGCCGACCATCACTATACATTGTTGCATGCACCGTCAAGACTGATGCACGTCGTCAGATTCGACCTTTGTTAAACTCCAACCGGCCATCGACTACCATGAGTGGTCCATCTTCTCGTCCTCAGCGTCCTCTGCCGCCGCCTCCCAGCGACGAAGCTGATGATTTGGCCGTCGAGACGGGCATCGCAACACTATCAGTCGAATCATCAGGTCAAGCCAAGACGGACGACGCCCACCTCCATCCGTTCCATTCCACCCTCCCAGCCTCATCCTCGTCCGATCCACTGGCGTTGACGCCGCTTCGAGCCCACTATCTCAAAAAGACGCTCGTCAACCTCGAGATCAATCATGAGCTCACCGTCTTGACCGATCCCAGCCTCGGCGCGGGCTCGCTCGGGCTCCTAGGCAGTCCCTTCACCATTCCCAAGAGCGCCAAGGAGGACGCCGTGCGCGAGCACAGACTCGAAAACTCTTCAGCCCGTCAAGGCAGCCTCCCGTTCATGCGGTTCCTCTTTCACCAATTCGTCTTGCCGTTCCCCTTCCTCACAGCCGCACCAGAGACGTTTTGGTCAGGCAAGGTGCAGCCGTTCCTCTCTAGCTTTTTGGCAATCTCGCCGCCGACGCCCGTGGATCAGCTCGATCCGTCATGGACGCCGGAAGAGCGCAAAGAGGCGGCAGAGAGGAAAAAACTTTGGGTCAAGCTGGAGAAGCATATGGCGCTCATGTTTGGTGCTGGCATGAAGCTCGTGGGAGGGGAAGAGGTCGTGAGGATTGGACAGGCAGAGCTGAGGAGGCTCGAGGAGCTGTCAGAGGCGCGGAGGAAAAAGTTGAAGCAAATGGAAGAGGAACATGGGACAGGCTTTGAAGTCAATGTCGTCGGGGTCCGAGTCGTGTCGGAAAAGGGCAGGGTCAGACACAAGAGCCATGAGGTGGGTGTGGAGATTGGGCGGGCGGTAGAGACTAACAAAGCTTGTAGGAGTTCCTGATCCGAACAACGCGTAATGGAGCAAGAGACGTATACGTCTCGAGACGATACGGTGACTTCAAGCGGCTGGCCGACGAGGTGAGCTGTCTCGAGCCGTTGTAGATCACACTGACGTCTCCAGTTGCGCAACAACTTTCCAGACCACCCCCTCCCTCCGCCCCCACCCAAAGATCGCACAGTAGTCAACAGCCCTACCGCACAACAAACCTCTCCAACACCATACTACTCAGCCTACAACCCCCTTCGCGCCATCTACGGCTCGGGCGGTCCATCCACCGAATCATCGACATCCTCAAACCCAACCTCACCAGACTATAATTCACCCCCAGCATCCCCTGCACCCAGCGTGCCCCTCACCCGTGAGAAGAATCGCCTGACGCTGCGAGCGTACCTGGCGTCCATCCTGGCCCTGCCGGCCGTCATCAACTCGCCTGTTCTGCGCTCGTTTCTACTCTCAGGCCCGATCACGTTGACACCGGCGGAACAGGCTGATACCCAGCGCCGGCTCGAGGCGGACGCGGTTCGAGAAGAGGGACGGCGTAGATTCAAGCTCGAGGCCGAGCGCAGAGTCGAAGGACTGCGCGAGGGCTTGGCCCAGTTCAAGGGTGAACTACTCAACAAAAAGGGCGGTCTCAAGAATGTGTTCGAGGTCGTGCGGCGCATCGAGCGGGTCGAGGACCTGCCGAGGGCCGAAGCGAGTGTGTTGGAGTGGGGCCGGATCTCGTGCGTTGTCTCTCAGTCTGCTGATCGTAGCTGACACCGCACAGACTGGCTGCGACCGTGTTCCAGCTATTCGTGGCGGCCGATACGGCTTCGGACACACTTGCGTCTCTGAAACGACTTCACGGGCTCATGCCGTACTTTGTGCTCAAGGGTATCCTCAAGATTTCGAATCCGATGGCCATGATCCGAGGTACGTGCGCGCGTTCCAAGTTAGACGAGGGGCTGATCGTGACACAGGCGTGCTGGAACTCTTCCTGGCTCGACCATTCGGCGGACAAAGTCTATTGCAGAGGTGTGTACGACGCGAAACACTCTGCGGCACTGATGTACTTGGACTTGCAGGATGTTCTCCTCGTCGCTGACAGAAGATGTCCGCCTGCTCGCTGAAGACATTGCGGCCGTGCAAGACAAGGTCGATGACCCCGTGCTGTGTCAGAAGATTGAGCAGTATGCCAACGCACCTTATGAGATCCAAGAGATCTTCCGGCGTGATGCTGGTAAGTCTTGCATGCATCCACGTGAGCTTGACTGACGCTTGCTCAAGCGACCGAGAACGTCGATCTTCTCGTCGTGATCCTGCGCTCCCCAGATATGCCGTCGCTCTCGCGCCCGCAGTTTCAGCGCGTGTTCCGCGCCAGCCGCGCTTACAAGGAGTACAAGGAGTATCAGAGCGAGCTGGATGACTCGGACGATGATGAGGGACCGGACAACGAAGATGCCTGGCTGTTTGAAGACTTGTCGATCCTATTGAAGCTTTGGGCGCGCAAGAAGGAAAAGGAGCAGTTGTTGGCTTTGATCTTCGAGGTGTGTGCTGTGAGTCGGGATCGTACGTGACTGATCGGTATCAGGGCGTGACAGCAGAGTTGCTCAAGGACATCATCACCATCTTCTACACACCTCTGGCGCAGGTTTACAAGGCTGCCAGCATTGCCGACTCGGTCGGAGACATGCAAAACTTCTTGAACGACTTGATCCGTACCGTCGAGCAAGTCGAGGAATGTGAGTCGCTACGTAGTCTGCGATGCGGGTCTGACGTTTCCAGTGAGCCAGGAAGATCCGCAACGCACAGTACAAACTTTCATCGACCTTGTGCAGCGGCACGAGCAGGCGTTCTACAGCTTTGTACACAAGGTTCACTCCAAGGGCGAAGGCTTGTTCGACTCGCTCATGAGCTGGATCGAGCTCTTCCTCAACTATGTCCGGGAAGGACTGCCTCAAGCCGTCGACCTCGAGTTCATCCTCCCTCACGCGCAATCGGAGCGCCAGGCTATCATGGCCGAGGTCGACGCTGTCGCGCATTACCACTACAGGCTCAAGATCGCGCACGAGGAGCGTGTGCGTCGGCGATTCACAAAGGCCGTGGACGGACAGACAGAAGAGGAGGCAGCGCTGGTTGACAGCGTGGTCTCGAGCTTGAGCATCGACGATACCACCATTGGCGACGTCGGCGAGATTGCCGATGAAGACAGCGAGGAGGAAAGCGAGGAAGAGGACGAGACGCCGTCGAGCGAGTCAAGCTCGGTCCAGATCCAGTGGAACGACGATGCGAGCGACGGCTCGCGCTCACAAACCACCCTTGCACCTCCGCCCAAGGGCCGTGGCTCGATTGATGCGTCCAGGTCATCGATGGACAAGATCAGATCCTCGTTCGACAGGCATCGCAAGTCGGTCGATGAGCCACCGACGCCGCCTGAGAAACGCCGACCGACGCCCAAGTCGCCAGCGTACAAGAAGAAGAGAAAGCCAAGGCAACAAGCCATACTGGTCGAGATGCCTGAACTGAAAGCCATCCCAGAGCTTCGCCCATTGTTTGTGGAGATTGTGAGTAGTACCCTGCGCGGACCCATGCACGTGCTAACGAGTTTTCAGGTAAGGCCCTTGCTTGTTGTGCGGCCGCTGGACGATCAGTAGTGTGAGATATGATATCAGCGGGTAGTGAAGACATGGATCGCGTTGTAGCCTTATTCAGCCGCGGCATGATCGACTGGATCGTCGTTTCGTGTGTACGATGGGGATTCTCCGCCTACGGCTGGCAGCTTTGACTTTTGTGAGTCATCGACAATGGTCTCATCCTTGCTCTCGAGCTCTATAACCGTCCTTCCACGCATTTCAGCTACAGTATCCAACGCCAGCTATTCCCTTTGTGAACACGTGGGCGCGTTTCAGGTCGCCTCTGCGGATGTTTCATCTGCTCCCAACATTCGCCATATGGTGATGCAGGCGGCCGTCGAGACACCTGTACGCTTAGTGAGAACCTCAGCCGCTTAGTGAAAGGATTGGTGGACTCGCACATCTTTGCAGTCAAGGTTAGAGTGTCGTACTATCAACGACAAGCGCAAGCGGGATTGGTACACTTCTAACATAGATTGCCTCGTACAGATCTGCCCCTTCTGTCCTCCCTCCGCGCATCAAGTCACCTCCCTAACACCTTCTAGCGAAACGTCTCAGCTGGGCAGCTGTCGCTTCAACACCGTCAGCCCTTCGAGACGTAAAAAAGCAGGACACGCACAATTTTGGGGTATATTTCTCCAGACGTCGTCGCAACTCTTCCTCGCTACATCCCCTCGCAGCAATGTCCGCGCACGCCGCCTTCCAGGCGCAGGGATTGGAATCCAACATTCCTTGCTCCAACGTAAACAGGTAAGGTTCAATGTTCTTGATATCGGCCCTCATCTCGGCCATTAACCTAGCCCCTTCCAGTACGGCACCCCGCAGGATCACCGAGCGTGAATCGCCGACGCTAGCGAACGCTGCTGCGGTACTTTGCGTGTATTCCCTGTAGCGCCAGTCCATCCACGAGTTGTGCCTTGAGTACACCAAGTAGCGTGCTCCTGGACTCGAAGTATAGCCCTTGCGAGGGTACGTAGCACGGTCGGGCATTGGGTGACCGGCGGCAAAGAGACCAGCGTCTATCTGCATGTGCACTTTAGGAGCTGCACGATAGAATTCCAGAGCGTCAGGTAGAAATGGAATGTTCAGACACTGCAGTGACTCGTCAGCGACCTGTTACGCTTGGAGCTCTTTTGTACCTTGGCGTGAACAACGGGCTCGCCGTCTGATCTGACAAGGCTAGAGATCATCATCTGATTGGTGGGCTCCGACAAGCGTACGGATCGCGATGAGTTCGCCGCCTCCTCAAGTCGACGCTGGAGCGATCAGCAATAATGCATGGGCGTTTGTGCTTCAGAAGCGTACCGCAGCTCCAAGGAATTGCACACCAAGCCATCGCAGGACGAGAATTATGGTGCTGAGTATCAGGGCCATGATTCGGTGTGTTGTAGCGTTATACCCGCACGCAGGGATCTCTGCTTGGTCCAGTCACGCGCGGACATGGACTGTGGCGTATTCCCGTTGTCGTCATGGTTGTGATGCGGACACGGTCATGATCGCGACATTCGGCTCGCGCACAGTCGGCAGACTGGCCGCGAGACCGACCTCCATGTGACGCGACCATAGTCGTGACAGAAGCACTTGCTGAGATGATTGTATCTGGCCTGAGCGCAACTGCCACAGAGTCACGCAGTGATCGCAAGCGTGCTCTGAGAGTTATTTGCAGAGCTATTAGATCTATATCGCTATCAAGGTGGTAGAGACCTTGCCTACGGCCCGTTCAACTTTTGGAATTAGCCAAAGCTTGGATCCGTAAATCCGTATCAGTACGGATCTGTAGATCCGGATGAAAATTCGTAATCCGTCACCGCCTCCTGGCCCGTCACGGATTCGTATGACGGAAGGTCAGGAATGGTATGGAGGCCCTCGAGCAGCGATTGCGTCGACGATCGTGAGCTACATGGGGGGTGTGGGGCATTGCTGGAGCTTCTGGACACAAGGCTCGCCGCAGCTACAACTAGGTTTGCGCTGCCTGGCTATAACACCGACACAGCACCACTCCTAACCCCCGAGTGGTGTTAGTTTCATGTGCGCGATGGAGATTCGCCACCCACTGACGTCGTCCGATCAGCTCGCTCGCAGCTTTGACTTTTCAGCCATCGACAATGGTCTCGCCATTGCTCTCAGGCTCCCTCCCGGCGCCTTCAAGACCCGTTGGACTGACTACGATCCATCACCGTCCTTCCAGGCCTTTCAGCTATCCAACGCCAGCTATCCCCTCCGCAGACGGTCCATCGAAGCCAGCTCTGCAGCTTGTCGATGTCGAATATGCTATATTCTATCCATGCGAGGAGGAGCATCGAGGCTGGTTCAGGAGGGGTCTTGGCGTTGGATGGATCCCCAAGTGCGTCTCCGCGTCAAAGCACAAGCCGCCGATCGCAGCTGATCACACTGACGCAGTCCTGTTCATGCCGTACTAGCTGGCTACCTGCGCTTTGCTGGTCAGCGACACTCCACTCTCGGCAAGCTGACTTGTAAGTGAGAATTGTCGCTCTCAAGACGATCCTCATACTTGCAGATCCTCTGCTCCGCGCCATAGGAGGGCGCTTGTCGGTCAGTCGACCTGCACATTGAAGACCCACACTGAGGGAGTGGCAGATTCCAGCACGAGAGCTAGCTCCGCTTGCTTCATCCAACACGCCTCGACCACTTGTCATCTTCTCGCACGGACTTGCAGGGACAAGACATACGTATAGGTTAGCTCGATTTGTACTGCCGTTCACTACTGAAGCTTGCAGCACATACTGTGCCAACCTAGCAGCCGAAGGCTATGTAGTTCTTGCAATTGAACACAAGGACGGATCGGGTCCCGCGGTGACGATAAGAGGTGGAGCAAGCGACAAGCCAGATATGCTCGAGTACCTGCTGAAAGACGAGCTGGAGTAAGTTCAAGCTCGATATCATCTTCCAATTGCTGACCCTATCCAGTTGGTCGCCAGGCAGCCCACCGTCATCGCCAATGCCTCTCCGTAACAAGCAACTTGATCTACGGCTTCGGGAGGTGTACGAGACGTATCACGGTTTTAGGCGTTGGGTGCAAGGCGAGGATGTCGAGGGACTCGGTGTGGTCGGTGATCACAAGTCGGATGTTACAGCACCCTGGTTGCAGGCACTCCGAGGCAGGGTCCAGGTCGGAGATGGCGTTATCGGTATAGGGCATTCGTTCGGTGGAGCTACAATGGTAAGTGAAGCGTCAACGTAGTCCTGCAGTGAGCTGATGTGGCCGCCTGCAGCTGCATCTGTTGCAGAGCCAATCGCCCGAGCCGCACACCCTACCGCCAATACCACTCAAGGCTTGCGTAGCTCTTGACCCATGGATGGAGCCAGTTCCAGACCCTGCGCCTGGGTCAAAGCCACCGCAAATACCTACACTCGTCCTCAACAGTGACGGCTTCACAGTATGGACAGGCCATTTCGCACAGCTCTACAAGCTGGTCGAGAGAGCTCGCGGGAGCTTACTGAGTATAGTTGGAAGTGATCGTCAGTAGTCGTGTACATCCTCGCGGTATCAGCTGACTGTCATCGCAGACCAGTCCTTTTCCGATTTTCCATTGCTTATCCCGCCATCACCAACATTCGCCATCTCGCTACTTGACAAAATGCACAGTCTTACGACGGCTTTCTTGGACGGCCACCTTGCCGAGGCGAAGGATGTACAGGGCAAGGCACCTGATCACGGCCGCCCGGAGATCGTCGGTGGAGGCAACGATGGGAAGCGGCGGTTGAAGGGCGAGAAGGGCGAGGTTCTGGTGCATTGCCTCGGTTTAAGGGTCGGCGGGATGTCAAGTTGACCATCACAATGCATCATCTACCTGTGTGGACTTGCGTACTTGCACCGCGCGATGGCTGTCCGCGCACGGCGTGCACGGTGTGCTCGGACCTTTCCGTGTCAGTTGAGCAACAGCTTTGCACAGCTTTGCAGGACCCTCGCCGCACACACCCCTGACGACAAGTTCCGGGTGATGCTGTTTGCCTCGTCAGCTATCAAGCTACGACCAAGCCTGCGCGTGTCAACCCACTTTCCGCCGCTTTGGCCGCTCTGCTCGCCATATGACCACTCGCCTTCTTCACAGGACTGGCAGAGCCGCTTGCACTAGAACTCGTACTTGCGCCGGTACCTCGTCATCGCCCGACTGGCGTCCAAAAGCGAGCTTGAGCTGATCTGCTCCGTCTTCAGGATCCGAGGCGTGGTCGCGCACCACGAAGTTTGTCGGCGCGTTGACTCGGCGCGATAGTCGCGGGGTTGGTCTCCCGAACCCTCTCGGAACCTTTGCCTGTCTACTGTCTCGGCTTGCGCGACGCGAGCGCCCAACGCAGCCTCCTTGGCAAGTCTCCTGCTATTCGCGGCATGGTGCAACAAGCGACTCGAGTGCGGGAGCCGACGGCGCCGGCCGCCGACGTCGATGAAAGTGTTGATCGTGGGAGCCCTTTTGCTCGGACTTCCCTCTACTATGACAGGAGATGGCACTCGGATCTCAGCCAACGCAGCCAACGCAGGTCGCTGTGCTTTAATGGCCGCTGGTGCAACCCGTTCTCCACCTCTGTCCAGTAGAATCTCGGCACCGTCGCCTGGTCGGGCACCGACCCAGCTCATATCCACCGTAGTATACCAATGATCTTGAGCTTGGAGGGCGATCATTTTGTGTCATTATGCTCTGTGTTCAGCGAAGTCCACTCGCCACTCAGCTTTCAGAGGGGTTAAGAGCGGCGTTGTCGGGATTACGGCCAGGCCAGGCGAAACTACATTAGCTCGGCTCGAGCCTCGATGAACCAACGATCACTGCCCCAACAGTTAGGTGCGGTGTTCTCGGGCCTATAGTCAAAACTCTAAAATACGATCACGTCATCCCCAAAATTACGTAAACAACAGCATTATCCCCGCGGGGGGTGGCGAAGTCTATGGTGCTAACACTCAACTCAGGACAAGCACACATTATGCTCGATAGTGAAACAGCCCTCACGGATCTTCGCCGTGAGGGAGCCTTAGATGACAATGGTCTTGTATACTCTACCATCAAAGAGTACCAAACCGATGACCCAGATGCTTTGTTGCTCTTGGTGCGCTCTTGCGATTGTCGGCAATCAACGGGCTCACCCGATACAGTGCTGGTCAAGTTTGCACTGGGCGGTGACATCTATGTGAGTCTCTCTCTGATCGTAGTCTTCCACCAATTACCCGGATGAAGATTTAATCAAACGTGTCATCCTCCTCATGGGCTGCATATTGTTTTCGAGTCTCGCAAAGCCGCAGAGCACGAAGTGGCCTATATGTGCTCAAGAGTACTACAACACGTGAGCCCGAGCTAACGTCAAAGCTCAACAATACTGATTGAATCGCTCAGTGGGTCGACTCGCAGTTACAGTCGGAGATCCTTTCGAGCCCCTGCTTCTCATCACATTCCAAGCTAGCGAGGGAGGCTGCTTTTGAACGCACGACGGCAGGATCATCGGGTGTTCTAGCCAAGCTACAAGCGGTGCGTGGCTGGCGTGATCTTCCTTACACGGCTAACCCCAAGTGCAGGACCAAATTGAGCTCATACTTGAGATGACGCAGTCAAGTTGCAAGGGAAGGATATCCATGGAAGACCTCGATAACAACATCATTAGTCACTACCCCACCTCCACAAAGCGGCAGCAGCAAAACCGTGGCCCTCAGACATTCTCACCGTATCAAGAAAAGCTACCCGTCATCACCTCAACATTCCCTGAACCTATGGGATGGTGCGCTGTTTATCCACCGCCCAAGAATGACGTCCTTGACAATTCCCGTGCAAAGGCTAGTGGCCTTTCGTTGAGTTTGCTGCGAGTTGATGACAACAGAACGCATCAAGACCCACGCGCGAAGCCAGACAACAGGTTTATCGGCTGGCATGCGTCAACGCCTCCAACGCTCACAGAGTAACAAGACGAGCTGCTACCCTCGCTGCCATTTGCATCGCACCCGCCGATATCACAGGTGCATATGTTGCTCAAAGGATGTTTCCCTTAACGAGGAAAAGAGCCTGGGCTCTGCACGCTTTTGCAGCCGAGGGGGCGAGAAGAGCCCAAGAGATCCTGGCTGGCACCAAACAGCTCAGAAGGGTTCCGTTGTCTATGGGATTGCTGGGTGAAGCGGGTGCTCTGGCTGCTTTCGAGCGTGAGTCGTGCTACAGTCGTGGTCACGGCTACAGCTGAACAATACGGAAGGATCGCTCCCCAGCGAGAAGGACGTGGCTAACGTTATCACCCGTCACAATGCATCCTGCGGTGAGTCGACAAGCGGTTCCGTTGTCATGGCGCTGACATGATCAGGTCTTTATGGTCTGAAACCTGTAACCTGGTGCTATGCGGCGCTTGCAGAGCGTTCACGCCGGTCCAAACAAGACCTTCTTCCCTACATCAAAGGGCCGCTATTTGCGCTTGAATCCATTCTATACGCGATCGAATCTGGCGAGTACAAGACCAGCACACGCACAAACTCAGGTTCAAGTACAAGCTCGGGCACAAGCTCAGATATCAGTCCAAGTACGAGTTTGTCGTCAAGCCCCAAGTCAACAGCATCCAAGCCGTCGATCCACTCATCAGCGACCTCGATCTCGGAAGCGGATCACAGCGTGAGTGCTGTGCCAAACCCTCCAGAGGTGGAAGCTGTCGCTGATAGACCCAGGCTGCCGTTGCGCTGCCGTCGAACGTAGACAAAGTCGTAGAGGACGTGGACTAGGGATGTGGAGCGGTGGGATGAAGCAGGGGTCGGAGCGAGGAGCAAGGCACATCTTAATGACCTAATGCCCCTGTGAACTTGTACGAAATCACGTTTATGGAATTTCGCTTTGCTGTCCCATTACGCATGGTGTGTTGGCGTGTCACCTTGCACCAAGCATGTTGCGGACATACTGTGAGTTTTGACGCAGCTGCCCATTGGTCTATGTGCAGCGAAATCAGGGGATGCGTTCTGCCACCCTGCCACCAGGTCAGTGGCGATTCTTTCCCAAGCTCATGTCCTTGCAGCAGTGTGCGTACCTCCTGAAAGGTCCAAAGCTTGGTGTACAGCATCATCTGACCTTTGACTTGGCTGCAACACGTCGTATACGCCATAGGCATCCCTTTATACCACACCGAACCTCACAAAGGTCTCCGCCACTCGCTCGCGCTTTCGACTGCCGCATATCCTCGCGCCTTTGGACAGTATCACTCCCAACCACAGCCTTTCATCCAAAGCTTCACCTTGCACACACCGACATGGCGCAAAGACTGACATACACGACCGCAGACCGGCATTTCCTGATCGCGAACATTGTTCGCCCGTCCCGCCACAGCCCAACGGCCCGCGCGTACATTGTCGATATCGACGAGCACGCCAATCTGCACGCCCAATCTCACCCCGACGAGAAACAGCGTCAGCGTGAGCACGAGCTCATGCTGCCAGTCGCGACTCTGACCGACCGCGCTGCGTTCCTGAACGAAGCGTTGGCCAAAGGCCGCTGGCTTTCTTTACCGACCCAACGTGAATTCGTTGAAGAGTTCTTGGCGGCGCTAGGCAGTTCGAAATGGTGTGCGGACATTGTGATTGGGAGGGAAGTGAATGCGGTCGATCTGAGACGCTGCTGCTTTGGGACCGGGATAGAGCGCGAGGAGGCGTACCTGTTGGAGTATTTCGAGCGGCGGTTGAATAGCAGAGGCGTGTTGCAGACCTGTCTGGATACTGTGCGGACTGTACGTGGTGCGCTTAGGATTGCTTGATCGTAACTCGTAGCGTGCAGTACGGTGCATGCGTCCATATCAAGGCTGCTATGAATACATGCCGGCGAATGCGTCCCGATCATCTTCATCTTCTCGCTCTGGTCGATCATCCTCGTCAGCGTTGACGGCTATCCGCTGTTCACCAAACACGGCGCGGAATAGCTGCAAGAGTTGGTCTGCCTCTGCTTGTGAACCTTGATCGGCGGGTTGTCGGACCTCATCCTCGGCCGCTGCTGCTGCAGCTGGGTCCTGGACTGCGCGACAGATCGGACATGTATTGTTCTGCTCGAGTCAGATTGATCTGATCAGCTTGAGTTGAGGGTGTACATACCAATCGCAGCCACCGCCTGGCGCACTTGCCACATACAACATGGTGGCACGCTAGCTGCCGCAAGCCGAGATCCTCGACTGAACCGGGTACGAACCCCTCGGACGCTTGCGCGTATTCTTGTTCCGTCAGGATCGAGGCGAGGGTATGGAGGCAGACGGGGCATGTGGCGGCTTCTGGTGGTGGTAGCTAGGTAAAGGCCCGGCGCAGGCGAGTTCACGCACCACTGCCGTCGTCCAGTTTAGCGGCGGATGCCTCGTCGAACTTTACCAGACCATCGATAAACGTCTCTGACGCCGCGCCGGCGCTATCGTAGACTCGCATCAGCACAGACCTCGCAGTGAGCTTGAACTCACCGGCGCCCGAGTCCATCTTCACCGCCAAAGATCTCCTCCCACAGATCCTCATCTACCATCAGGCCTCCGTTATCCCGCGCCATGCGCCCGACTTGGTCTAGGAACGCTTGGAAGTCGGCCGGGGCAGGTTGGGCTTCATAGCTTTGTTCTGGATTTGGCTGGGATTCGTTGGCAGTCGGGTGGTCTTCTGCGCATGTGAGCGTCAGCTTGGCTGAATGATTGACTGCGTTAGCATCCCACACCTTCGTAGGCTGACATGGCTGTCCGCGGGGATCACAGGCGGCTGCTGCTGATCGGATATATGCTGGACGCTTGGTGAGCTTGCTGTTGATTTTGATCCCGTTGGCGCGTGGTCGGTTGTGCCCGATGGCCGAATTGACAGTCAATAGTGCTCTCGATGGGCGTATTCTCTTGCTCCCTTCGAGTGCAGTACTTATCAGAGGTCAGTAGAGCCTCTCACTATGATTATGCACCTGTATGACCATCGTAGTAATCGCATCAAGGCCACTGACGGTTGCCAACGGTTCACGGGTGCCTCAATTAAGTTTACGATGACGGCCAAAAGTCAACGGCCGTGCTGATCGACGAGAGTGATCGCTGGCTAGAGCTCAGTTTACCAACGCAATACTTGGCCTCAGCATGCAATAGAAGGCGAAAAGGCTCACATACGGCATACAATGATCACTCCGACGGCCATCCGCAGGCCACTGCTCGCCGTTCGGCAGCTGCGTACGACCCGAGCATTCTCCGTCACTGCCCGAACAGCAGCAACCGCAAACGACAAGGCATACTCTTCGACGCTACTGTTGCCAAAGACAGACTTCCCGCTCAGACATAAAGATGCGGTCGCGGCGGAGATGAAGTTTAGAGAACGGACGACGGACGGGCTGTATCGATGGCAGGTTAGCTCATCAATCTTGGATGTCAGAGGGTTGAGTTGATCAGCGCGTAATAGCATGAAGCGAGAAAGGGCAAGGCAAAGACATTTATCCTGAATGATGGACCGCCTTATGCAAACGGCAACCTTCATGTTGGTGCGTGCGCAACCTCAGTATGGCACAGTGCAGCTCAGCTGATGCAATACTCTTAGGCCACGCGCTCAACAAGATCCTCAAGGACTTTATCAACCGGTACAAGCTCCTCCGCGGCCACCGTATCAAGTATGTCGACTCATGCTGTCAAGTCGCCACGACCGAAACACTGACTTGTGCAGTTATATTCCAGGCTGGGACTGCCATGGACTGCCAATCGAGCACAAGGCCCTCAAAGCGCTAGGAGTACGTTGCCATTGACACGCGGCTCCGTGTACTTGATACTGATAATTTGGCAGAAAGCGCACACTGAGCTCTCCCCAACGGCCGTCCGCCAGACGGCGCGCGAAACGGCCCTCGAAGCGATCGAGGTGCAAAAGGCCGAATTCAGGCAATTAGGCGTCATGGCGGATTGGGACAACCCGGATGGGACATACAGGACGCTTGGTGAGCTCGATCTATATCAAGGTGCCGATGTCACAGGCTGATGGTGTAGATCACGCGTATGAAATGCGGCAGCTCGACTTGTTCAAGAATATGGTTGAAAAAGGTATGCGTCTATACCCCATAAACCAAGCCAGCGCTGATCTATATCTCAATAGGCTACATCCACCACCGGCTCAGACCGACCTATTACTCCCCCTCGTCGCGGACAGCGCTGGCCGAAGCCGAGCTTTCATATAAAGACGGCCACAAGTCTCGCTCCGTATATGTTGCGTTCCCAGTCTCGACGAACGATATGTCTGATGCGCTGCGGCGTGTGTGGCACGGTCTTGATGCTGGGGAGGGTACGGGCTTGAGCCTGGCGGTGTGGACGACGACGCCGTGGACTTTACCTGCGAATATGGTGCGTTTGCTGTTACGAGAAGAGAGGGAGACTGACGTCGAACGTAGGGTGTGACTATTGGTGCCGACCTCGAGTATGCAATTGTCGAGACAGAACAAGGCAAGCTGCTAGTCGTCGCCGAGGAGAGGGTAGAAGCGCTCGGTTCCGTTCTAGGGGCGCTACAAGTGTGTGCGAGGCTCTCAGGTATGTCCGGCGCTGTAACCAGCGTGCCCCTGCTCACTGGGTCAGGCGTCGACCTCGTTGGAACCCGCTACACCCACCTCTTCCACCCCGACGACTCGACTCGGCCTCAAATCTTCGCCGCCAAGCACGTCACGTCAACGTCCGGTACCGGACTCGTACATACAGCCCCAGCGCACGGTCAAGAAGACTACGACGCCTTCCGTCTCGCGTTCCCCGACTCGTTCTCTGCCGGCTCGACATCTCCCGCACTTCGATGTCCAGTCGACGACGACGGCAAGTTTACAGATGCGTTGCTGGCATGGACGCCGGACCGTGCAGCTGCGCGCGGGCTGGTGGGCGCCGATGTGCTGGGAGATGGCGTCGGCAAGGTCGTGGACATGCTGAAGGGCGATGGCAGCCTGTTGGCCGAGGAAGTCATCGAGCACCGGTATCCTTGTGATTGGAAGACCAAGGAGCCGATCATCGTGCGGTGAGTGGGATATCTAGGATAGTTGCAGAGGCTGATGAAGGACAGCGCCACTCCGCAGTGGTTTGCCGACATTGATGCGGTCAAGGCCAAGGCATTGCAGACGATGGACGATGTCAAGTTCTTTCCGGAAAAGTGTACGTCTTCCGTACCAGCGCCAAAGATTGCGACTGAAACTTGCAGCGCGCAAGCGGCTAGAAGCATTCGTGACTGGTCGATCGGAATGGTGTATCTCTCGCCAACGCTCGTGGGGCGTCCCCATCCCCGCCATCTACGATGTCGCGACTGGCGAGCCGACGTTATCCACCGAATCTCTACAGCACATCATCGCCGTGCTTCAGGCCAAGGGCACAGACTACTGGTGGTCTGACCAAGTCGACGAGTTCATCCCGCCGCATCTGCGCGACAGTGGCCGCACGTTCCGCAAAGGCACAGACACAATGGACGTCTGGTTCGATAGTGGCTCGTCTTGGAAGCTCATTCAGGAGCTTGAACGGGATGAGCGAGCGCCAGGGGAGCCGGTTGCGGATGTGTATCTCGAGGGCTCGGACCAACATCGCGGCTGGTTCCAGTCGTCTTTGCTGACGCGGTTGAGTGAGGCCAAGGAGGGCGAGGCGGGTGCGCCGTTTGCCAATTTGATCACGCATGGGTTCGTGCTGGATGAGAGCGGGGCAAAGATGAGCAAGTCGATTGGGAACACCCTCTCGCCGATGGAGGTCATCAACGGTGGTGAGGTCAGTGTGTCCTGCCTGTTTACAAACTCGTCGCTGAAACTACGCAGGACCGCAAGAAGATGCCAGCATACGGCTCAGACACTCTCCGCCTCTGGGCCGCATTCGTCGAATACTCGCGCGACGTCTCGATCGGTCCATCGTCCATCTCGCAATCTGCAGAAGTGCTGCGCAAGCTCCGTAACACTATGCGGTTCTTGCTCGCCAACACTGCGGCTGACCGCGAGACGGCTGCGTCGCTGGCGGACGTACAGCTCAGTCTGGTAAGTGTCTAGCGCTCTTGGTCTAGCTGACAGGTGTAGATTGACCGATATATCTTGCACGAGGTGGCAGAGCTCGAGGCTCTCGCTATCAACAGCTACGACTCGTTCGTCTTCAACCGCGGTGCGCTGCTCGGCAGGCTGGTAGCCAGGGACACTAATACATCTTAGTCGCACAGGCTATAAACACTTTCACAACCACCACCCTCTCCGCCTTCTACTTTGACATTGCAAAGGACATTTTATACGCCGATGCCACGACTTCCCCACGACGGCAAGCCGTCATTGCCGTCCTGCAACATGTGCGCGCTCTCTCACATCTGATGGGGCAGCTGAACTCATGCTTGTCGTCAGGCTCTTGATAGACTCACCAAGATCATTGCACCGATGGTGCCGCATCTCGCCGAGGAGATCCACGCAAGCGCTACGAAGCAATCAACATCAGTCTTCAGAGATGTGTGGACGCCCGAGGTCAGTGTAGCGCTCTGTTTAGACACTGTACTGACAAACGTAGGCTGACGAGTGGCTTTCACCGGTGGTCAAGAGGGAGATGACTGGGTTGTTGGCAGTGCGGGATGGCGTCATGGCATTGGTCGAGGAGGCGCGAGCAGCAAAGTGAGTCAAATTCAACGAGCGTGCGACACTGCTGATAGTGACAGACACTTGAAGCAAAGTCAAGAGGCCACGTTGACATTGGAATTCAGTGAAGACTCGCCAGTCAAGGAAACCCTCTTGCAGCATGGTACGCGTGCACGCCGCCTTTCCCGACGATGCCTGACATTTGCTACAGAAGACATCTTGCCAATGCTGCTGGGAGTCTCCACGGTAGAGAAGCAGAGGGTTGAGGGTTCATCGCAAATCTGGCAACATGAGGCCAGTGTATCAATAGACGGTCAGTATCGCCAGAAACGCGCGATCCATCGACTGACGACGCTCAGACACCATAGTCAAGCTGTATTTGACACCGACAGCACGTCACCGGTGTCCACGCTGTTGGCTTTACAACCGCGAGCCGGAAGAAGTCGTATGCCGGCGGTGTTTTGATTTCGTCTAGTATGCGCGATGCATGTCGCGGGAGCCCACTTGACGCGGCATATAAACGCGTAAGACGTGAAAATCTTCCTCTCAACAACCACAACGTCTACAGCCAAACCATACCACCAAGTGACAGAAACATGTCGATCGAAGTCACTCAGCCAGCGTACAGTGCCAGAATGGTGGCAGCAGGCGCGCTTGCCGTGTTCACCGCCGGCTATGTGACGCCAGTGGTCTTGCGTTTCCTCGTTCCCGCCGTCATCGGCGCGCTCATCACCCTCATCTTCCAGAGCCTCAAGTCCGATGCCGCGTCCGCGTTTGTGGACGGCAGTGAGGTGAGTCGAACCACTATCTGCGTGAAGCCAGATCGCTGACTTGCCCACAGAACCTTGCGCTGGTGAAAGGAGATTCAGAGATCGTCGACGTCAAGACGACGGCTGCGATTGGTCTCGGCCTGAACGACATCTCCATCGTGGTCACGAGCCCTTCGGACAACAAGACGCCCGCGCCCTCGACGGCCGGTTTGCTCACCCCGCCACCGTCACCAAAGCATGCGCACGGAGTATCGCTACCGCCCTACTCGCCCCCGCCCACGCCAAAATCAAAGGTCGAGTCGAAGCCTGTTCCACTCCAGACCCAAGCTTCGTACATTTACTCCCCTTCCTTCCGGTTCCCGGCTTTCACGGATCCGTCACAAGTCCAGCACCTGCATTACCTGCTTCACGACTACGAAGCGCGGATCATCGACGCGCATCAGCGCCTCCACGTGGGCGCAAATACTGCGACCCATCGCGCAGTTGAGAAAGGTCAGCAGGCATCCATGGTGCTGTTGGAGGAGTACCTGGTTGCGCTTGAGGGCAAGCGCCCGGCGATGGAGGCGGACATGAAGCGTTGTGCTGAGTTGCGGAACGCGTTGGGCGGCTGGGACAGAGTGTGTGGAGTGTTCCGGTGCAAATGGTGTCGCGAGGGATACCAGCGCTCTCCCTACGGCGAGCCTTTGGAAACGAACTAGTATGAATTACGGAAGTCCTGAGATATGAAAACTGCGATGACCTTGAAGATGTGCAGCCTCAGAAATGGCTAGCGCCAGGACAGAAGTCAGACGCAGACTGTAAACAATTCGCCGTTTACGAGGTCACAGGCTGCACGCAAGACTACATTCAGTACATGGATCCAGCGTCACGATATCACGTCATGTCCGTAGTGAGTCATGAAGCCGCCTGCGCGCCATCAGTACGCTTGAGACAGATAAAGCTGGTGCTTACCAGGATCAGGCTGGGGGTATCCGACTTCTGGGGTCAACTGGGTGCCCTTGCGAAGCAGCTGCTGGCCGTTAGTGCCTCCAGAGCATTTCGGGTCACCTTAGAACTGACCTTGGCGTAATGTATCTGTTGAGACAGGTCAGTCTCAACATCGCCAATGGCCAGAAAGAGACGTACGCCGCATATATCGCACAGGCTGCGTGGACCGTCCGGTCCGGTGCGCCACGTCTGGGTTTCTGTCGCCCCGCAGGAATGACATTTGCCGAGCTGAGGACCGGCCGTGTACGTGCCCACTATCTGACTGTGCGCTGTTGCATACCACCCTTGTGTCTGTTGTGATCCAAAGCTCGATGACGGGTTCAGGTGTGGGCTGGAGTCGTCCGGATTGATGGCGCCTTGAGGCTGCATTTGCGCTTGGGCTTGGTTCAAGGCTGGCGAGGGCACCGGAGTGGCTGCTGCGGCCGCCTTGGCGATCAATTCGTCTCGGCGAGCCCGAATGGTCTGCATATCGCGTTCAGCGGCCGTCTTTGCGCGTTTGGTTGGGCGCTGAGAGGGTCCCGGCAACTCGAATGCTGGATGGAGGAAAGGGTTGATGCGAGGGTAGAGGGAGGAAAGTGCGCGATGTGTGAGGGTGGCAAGAGTCGAGAGGCGGAGACAGACGTCTGCAGGTGCGGGAGGAGGGTTGGGATTCGTGGGAGTGCTGGCTGCGACTAGCATTAGCTAGAGTTGAGCATGTTGACACAGAACCAACCATAGCGTCGACTGAGCTCGATGATCTCGCGAACGTTACCGTATAGCTGCATAACGTCAGCCTGTGGTCATTGCTGACGGGACAGCACTCACTTGGGTGACCTCGTCCGCAATCAACCCATCCACCAAGAGTCGCGCCTTGCCACCGCTGTTCAAAACCGGTTGCGCGCGATGGTACTCGGTCTGCGACTGTACCGACGGAGGGGGCATCGAGCGATCACTCTGCGACCTATGCCTGGGCAATCCAGTACTCCAAGTCGCACTTCTGCACGCCGCATAGTGCTGGCTCGTGGAAGGTCCGGGATCCCCACGCAAGCTCGGAAATGGACTTTGCAGAGGGGAAGCTGATGCCGTGCGTGTGCGATCACGTATGGGCTGTCCGTTGAAGTTGATAGGAGGCGGTGGAGCTCGGAAGACGCCGTCGCTGTAACCAGTGTGGGATGAAGACGCTGTCGAATGCTGAGATGAAGGTCGGGATTCTTGCGATACGCTCGCAGACGGAGGATAGTAGCTCATTGGTGATTGTACTGGTACCTCATCCAGGCAGCGAAGAGATAGAAGCCGTGTCCTGGAGAGTCACCCAAGCTCTTGTTGAAACTTTGACAGGGTGATGTTCACGAAGCCCAAGTCATCCGCCAGCCCGTGTTGCTGATCGAGTGTGATGGACTCGTCTGACCGCCTTCCTCGGACCAATGCTGTGCTGTCTTCTGACCTTGTCAAGATCTGATCAGACCTGCTGTGCTCTTGACTCGCTTGGCGTTGTCTGGTGCGACGACAAAGACTAACAAGCAGCTCGATCGCGACGGGCCTGGGCCTGGACCGGAAGCCCGACTGACGACCATCCTCTCGGTCAATCTCACCCATCGTGCAAGGCTCGTCAAGGCGCCAGGATGCTAGGAAGACTGCCTCGACGTGAGTGAGGTCGAACAGGCGGCGAGAGGGCTGAAGAACGCAGCGGCCGCGAGCAAGGTGCTGCACAGACGGCATGCATCGCATACGCCCCTTCGACCAGACTTGGTGTTTCCTATCAAAGCTCCGGTCACGCCTGTAGCTCCCGCGGCTGCTCCCAAACCGGTGCAAGCCTCGCCAAAAGCCAAGACGATTGCATCCACTACCCCGTCGCTGCTACCCAAACCCCGTCTCGACTACGCAAAGCTTCTAGCAACGCCTGAAGCTACCACCTCGAATCACCGATTGAGAGCATCAGGGCTCGATGACTCGCACGTATTTCACCTCTCGAGACTCCGTTCAACGCAGCTCACGCTGCTGGGCAAACTCGAGGCCGTGCGCGGCAAGCAACGTGATGTAGGGCAATTGATCCGATCCGGTGCAGGCGACGCCGACGAAGCACAGCGGCAAGCGAAGAAGCTCAAGGTCCGAGCGGCAGAATACGAGCAGACACTGGCGGAGACAGAGGCCGAGTTACTCGAGCTTGGACTGTTGCTGCCAAATTGGACACACCCTGCTTCACCCGCTGGACCCGAGGAGAATGCTATTGCGCTCGAAACGTTTGGGCCAGATCCGTTGCCAGCGAGTTCCGAGCGCGACCATCTCAACATTGCAACACGCTACGGGTTACTGGACAATGAAGCGTCGACGATTGCCGCGGGTTCAAGCTGGGTGTATCTGCGGGGTGCCCTGGCTCTACTCGAGCTTGCTCTCGTCAACTTTGCGCTCAAAGTTGCAATCTCGCATGGCTGGGAACCGGTAGCCCCTCCAGACGTTGTCAAGGTCGATCTTGCCAATCGCTGCGGTTTCCAACCCCGAGATCCGGAAAAGGCCGCCTCGCAAACCTACTTCATCGCACCATCGGGCTCAAACTCGAGCGAGCCGACACACTGCTTGGCCGGCACCGCAGAGATCCCGCTTTCGGGCTTGTTCGCAAACGCCATTCATAATGCTGCCCAACTGCCTGCCAAAGTCGTTGGCGTTGGCCGCGCGTTTCGAGCGGAAGCCGGTGCCAGAGGTGCCGATACGCGGGGGCTGTATCGCGTACATCAATTTACAAAAGTCGAGTTGTTTGCTGTGACCGAAGCGGATGGTGGCAAGAGCGAGGCGATGATGGAGGAGATGAGGGCTGTGCAGACCGAGGTTGCGAAAGGGCTGGGTTTGAGCGTGAGGTGGGTTCACTTGAGACTGCATTCTGCATGATCGAGACGGTCAACTGATGCTTCGTGCAGAGTGCTTGATATGCCGACTGAGGAGCTCGGCGCGAGCGCGTTCAGGAAATACGACATGGAGGCTTGGATGCCGGGTCGCGGCAAGTGGGGCGAGGTTTGTCGAATCATTCAGAGATGCTGGACTGACACTTGCGCAGATCACCTCGACATCCAACTGCACAGACTATCAGTCGCGGCGGTTGCACATCCGCTACCGTCCTTCGACTTCCACTGCGGTCGAGCAGACTTTGCCCTTTGCACACACACTCAACGGCACGTGCGCTGCCATCCCCCGCCTGTTGGTCGCGCTGCTCGAGAACGGCGCACGGATCGGACCGAGGGGCGAGGTTGAAGGTCTGGATCTGCCGGTGGCGCTGCGGCCGTTCTGGGTCGGCCGCGACGAGGTCGGAGATGGGCGACGAGGGCCCAAGGGCAGCATCCGTTGGGTCTAGCGTTTGCTATGCATAACTTGCGAAACCAGCTGAGCAATGCGAGATGACGTGGATGCGGTATGTCGTCTGCCAACGACGTGTTCATCATGCAGCCTCGAGGCGCGACCCCACCCGTACCATATCCCTCATACCACGTACGTGCGGCGACTCTGCCTAACAAGACAATGCTGATAGACTGCACTAGTACCATTCTGGACCTATGACCAACGGCGCCTGGATTGCCAACGTCTCGTGCTTCCTCTTTGCAGCCCTGCTATGGCTCTATGTTCGGCACAGGCGATCCCAAGCAGACGTTGGCGAGCTGCCACAGGCGAATGCTGACAAGGAGTTTAAGCGGGCCAAGAGCAAGGATCGCGAGGTTGAGGAATGGTTGAAGGCCCAGGTGCCGCCGAGCGCTGCTGTCGGCGAGGAGGGAGATGAGGAGGATAAGGGGACGGATGGGGATGTGGAGGATGAGGATGGGGGTGAGGCGGAGGGAAAGGGCAAGGGGCATGACGGGCACGGAGAACAGGGGGGACACAACGACACTGATTGAGGTGATGACCTTGTTCTTTCTCGTTCATACAGCCTATGATCGCAGTTACATGCACACCGAGCTTTCTGCTGGCAGTGCAGCCCGTTCACGATGGCTATCGATTGCAGCAACCTGCTCGCCACTGTCACTGATCGCCGTATGTGCTATCCGGCCATCACTGAGCACACACATTGCTGGCCGTCACTCGCACTCTCCATCTTTCACAATGGTCGAGGAACCCAGCAGTGCGGTCGACCCCGCCACGCTGCGCACCATGGTCGACTGCATCCTCTACGGTCACTCTTTGCCCGACATGTACGATGACAGCCTTCAGGACGCTGCCCTACGTCTATCAAAGAGTCAAAGCCAATGCTTCCAAGATGCGCTGCTGTATCTTGGTATGCTCTTTGCTCATGTGGTGGGTGTCGTATCGCTTTTACCGCTTCCTGTACGGCTATGAGTTGTGAGTAGGGTTGCGGCCAACGGGACCGTGCTGATTTGGACAGCACTAGCCCGATCATGTCGGATGTCTACTTGCCCGGCGTCGCAGTCTTCCTCGCTCTCGCTTTCGCATACGTGCCGGTACAGCTCTTCATGACGTACGATCGGCTCGCTCAAGACCGAGTCGCCTGCGTTGAAGCGTAGGCACCGACTCTTTCCTCCAGCAGCAGCAAGGGCGCTTGTCTAACCAGCAGCGCGTATCGCACGGCGATATCCACCGCCCAATGAACGGCGACGGCCTTGCGAGCTGCATGAAGATGTTGGATGCTGCGACGCGGTATGCGAGCAGATGCTGTGCATTTGGAACTGCTGAGCGATGAGACGCTAACGAAGATGGGCATTGTCCAGTTCAGGGCCCGATGTCCCGCGGCACAGCAACTACGTGTCAGGACGCACTGAGCGTTGTCTCTTCGAGGAGTGGGCAGACTTGTCATCAACGTCATGTATGTACAATTTCAAACACGCTCATAAACGTACAAGTATGCGCGCTCGCGCATGGCCTCACCGCCACCAGCCTCGGCCCGCACGACCTTTTCATCATTGAATAGCACCCACTCGTCCGTTTCACCCTGACGGATCGTGGCAACATAGTGACCAGAGTGGACTGAAGGGCCCTTGTGCGAGATGAAGGCGCGGAGACGGTAGGACGAGGTTGCGAAGCCGCCGATATCGGTATTCGAGCTCGACACTGCCTGAGCTGAGGGTGCAGGCTCTTCGTGGCCGTCATCGTCAGGGTTGTTGAAGAGCCATTCGATCGCGCGTTCCGCGTTCCCGTCCTGACAAGTCAGCATCGCCTTTGAAAGGCCGCGGTGCTCACCGACTTGCGCAGCGCTTTGCGTGCTTGAGCCGTGTTGAAGCCCATGCCAGCAATCATCGCAATCTGCTCGGCGGACGGTTTAGGCCCAGCCGCTTGCGATGAATCCGTCGTCGGGATCGACTGATCAATGTCTACGCAGCCTGTCAACTACAAAGTCAAGCCGACGCCAGAGGAACCGACCTGGATCCTCCATGTGCTCAAACAACCAGCCCGTTGCAGCCTCTGCGTCCGAGTTGCCAGTCGCCAGCAACGCCTTTTGGCAGCGGACCGTTGGGAAGCCCATTCCCTCGAGCTGGGCGAGTGCAGTCGCGTTGAACTCTGGCACCGTGGTCGACGAAGCACCTCGGATTGTTAGTTTTGTCAGAGCGCATCGAGACAACTCACCAGCCGATTGTCCATCCTCCAGCTCGAGCTCGCCGTCTTGTAGTCCGTTTCCGGCAAGGCGATCAAGTTGCATCTCAGATGGCACATTGACGGGGACATCTGGACTTGTTAGCACATAAGCTCTGGCCCATGTTGATAGACGCACCAAGCTTGGTCGGCACCCAGTTGACGAGAGCAAACTTCTTCATGTGCACGACCAATACGTCCGGGAACGTCTTGAAAGCATGGGTCCTGTGAGCGTGAGCTCTGCAATCTCAGCGAGGAAGGCTCGCTCACTTGACGGCCTGAACATGCTTCTGACAGTGCCCGCAGTGGTAATCGATCTCTTCCGGCTCGCACAGGCGCGCCAGGCATTGCTCGAGCTCGACGCGCTCATACAGTGTCTTGCCATTCTCGTCTTTGCCCGTCTCCGTAGCCTCAACCGGCAAACTCGCGAGATCCATTGGGTCAACCTTGTAGCCCACGCGCGCACACTCGGGACACTGCAGCCGTTGTTCGAGACCAAACTTGAACACGTCTGTCGCAAAATGCGCAGAGTGCGTCTGCGCGGAATAGTCGCGAAGCTTGGTCAAGAGATATTGCAAAAACTCTGCCGAGTCTTGCTGACGCATCGTTGCAAATTCGGCGTGCCCGGCGCCGACGAGCGCTTTGAAGTGACTTGGCTTGATGCCTTCTTGGAACCGAGGTGCCTCGTTCGGTGTCTCGAGAGTCGAGGTGGGAGCAGGTGGTGCTTTGGCGACGTGCGAGTAGCGACCGGAGATGAGACCGTCCGATATCTTCATCATCTGGCATTCGAGACAGGTTGCTGGCTTTGGGTTGCTGCATGTATCCAAGTGGGTCACGTACACTTCCGGCGAGTAGCGATCTCGGAAGGCTGGCAGGGCGAACAATGTTTGTAAGACTGAAGCCATGTAGCAGCTAGAGCCAGTCAGCATGGTCTCACGTGCGACATTGATCTACCAACCTATTCCCAAGGTTCTTGAAGCCCGTCAATCCTGGTCCAAAGACGGGTTCGAGCTCCTTGCCGTTATCGCCGGTCATGCTGAAGTCAAATTTGAGATTGTGTTCGAGTTGCTGCTCTTGTCAGATTGCATACAGGTCAAATTGGATACTGACCAGCTCTATGCTCGACTTTTCCGTCTTGGTCTGTCCTTCAACTTGGATGCCAAAGTGACCGAGGTGAGCTGGCAGCTCCGGATCGATCTTGGCATCGTCACACGAGTAGCAGTAGATGTCTGCACACCGTCAACCTTTACTAAATCGAATTCGCACGATGACTGACCTGCAATACCCTCGGGCGTGATCGTTCCCAGCTTGACATTGACGCCATGACCAGTCTCCTTCAAGTGCTGCAGAGCATGACCGTTCCCGCCAATCCCGCCATACTGCTGCCGCCCGCAGTTGGCCAGACCACATGTGAGACAAAGCCAGAGGTTGGAGGTGAGCTCGCAGTTTGTGCACTGGGTCGGCACTGCCATGTCAGTCTCCCACACACCTCTGAATGACGACTTACCCTTGCCATGTCCGATCACCGACTCTTGCTGCAGCATCAAGGTATGCTCGCATGCGAGGATCTCTTCCTCCCAAGCCTTGACTTCTGCCTGCTGCGCCGACGAGTACGACTTGAGAATGCCCGAGACGACAGTGGTGATCTGCGCGGGTCAGCTCGGTTCAGAGACAAGTTGTCTAGCTTACCTCGGGTGTGACATGATCTACTGTCTTTCCGCTCTCCAAACTCGAGCATCCAAAGCACCGGACTTCGCTATGAACAGCGTACAGCTCACCCTCTCTCGGCGCATGAATCGCAAGGTTCTTCGGTGCGGGCGCTTGCGAGTCCTATGACATTGTAAGATCACTGTCATTACCATAGTAGCTTCGCTTACCGTCTTGCTCGACTCGATCCTCGTTCGCTTGATGAAGAGACCGAGCTGGTGTCCCGTCTTGTCGGCGTGTTGTTTGGCGTGGTGGCGATCGGTGCCGACACAGCCACCGTTGAAGCAGTGCAGGCAGACGATCACGCCGCCGTCATCCTGAGAGGACGTTCAGTCAGCTGCACTATAATCACACGGGCCGTTGGGAGCTGACCTGACCGTCGAAGCACTGGGTGCACTCCTCGCTTGTACCCCGTTAGCAGAGAGTATCACCAGCCGGGTTTACAAGGCTCACCGATCAACTCGGTCGGAAGTGCTGGGTGTCCGCAGAGAGGAAACTTGAGCGCAAGCATGTTGAGCTGGAGGCGCCGCAGCTGCAGGAGCCGGGATGACCTTGAACCGAACACCAAGGCGGTCGAAAGTGCGGACGCGTGCTTGGTGCTCGAGCTCTTCTCGGCGCCGCGTCTCCTCTGGCGTCTCTTCAAGTTCAAGTTCAAGTTCGAGCTCGCAATCGTCGGCTTGCTCATCTTCTTCGACGCTGCTGAGGTCCCTCGCCACACAAAGTTCTTCAATGTCACGCCTTGAACCGCCAGTGCCAGCGCCGCCGCTGCTACCTCCTGGCGGCGCGGCACCACCTCCATCACCTCCATGGCCATCGTCGTTCATTTGCCTGGATGCCGCGTCAACTCCTCGCTTGCGCTTTCGCGCATCTGCTGCCAACCTCGGTGCTGTCTCCTCGAACGCAGTCGTACGTCGGGCCAAAGAAGGTAAGCTGGCCGCTGGTGTCGGACGCAGAAGATCATCCACAGCGCGGGTGACCAGTTCCCACAGAATTTCGGCACCGGAACCGCGGCGGTGCCGGGTATTGGCGTTTACGTGGCAGAGTGTGGGTAGGTTGACTCCTTGACGAGCATCAAAGAAGTTCTGGTTGACGAGTTCTTCGAAAGTGTATGACTCTTGAGTCGAATGCCATGTCACTGGGCCCTCGATGAGAATCACGTTGTCTGACACAGCGTAGTAGCGCCGAAGAAACCCGCACGTGAGACTGAAACCAGTTGTTGTGCCGTACTGGACTTTGGCAACTGCGAGATAGTAGGCACCCTGGCTTGCGCCGTGTAGGTGGGGTTCCTGGGCTGACGGACTGGATCCCCATGGCTTCACTTTGCCCACGAGTTCGACGTTGTTGAACCGCTCTGTGCCAGAACCGAGGTGGCGCTTGACGTATGCGTCGGCACGCCGTGGCCCGGCCATCTTGGCTCCTCGATACAGACCGTACTCTGCGTGAACTTTGCGATATTCCTCCTCGTAGATCTTGCGGAACGGATTGTCGTGCCACGACGTGTACCGGGGAGGTTCCGACGAGAAGTCGAGGTTGGTGTGGGCTTTGACATTTTGCTTGAAAGCACCGAGCAGAATGATAGCGTTGTCCATGAGGCTGACCAGTGCCTTGGAGATCTCGTCCTCGTTGACAGGGCGTAATCCAGCGTTGGGATCGGCATCGCTGCGCAGCACCTCGACAAGGTCTTCAAACCACTGGCTTCGACACCATTCTCGAAAGAGCTCGTCTCGGTCAGGCGCAGCCATGGTTAATGGTTGATTGTTGGATGAAACGCGTCATGGGCGAGGACTCGTCAGCCTTCGGCCGGCGATTCACGGCGATTCGTGTACGCCAACCCCGCTTGCTTGCCAGCTGCTTCTCGATGGCCAGCTGCTTCTTGAGATGGACGTCGAGAAGAGAGAGAGGGTGGCGAGAGGGACACGTCAGCTTGAGCCGGCGTTTCGGCGTCTCGCACTAACCCCAAGCACGCTTAACACACGGTCCTCGCCGTCATCCGCTTCATGGTACGCCAAGCGATACAGAGTCATTAAAATTACTGCGCCGTCCATAACCTCGTCAAGATAGAACGTCGCTGCTGACGAGTCCTCCATGGGGTCGAGAAGCTCCTTGACCGGCAAAAGTCCCTGGGGGTAGACTTGATTGCGCAAATGGACCTCTCGCCATCGTGTGTTGCCTCGTTCAGGACGTTGACTGCAGATTGACGGGTGAAGGGATGCGGCGATTGTCGAAATGTTCGTGCAGCTGGTCGAGCGAGGGCGGAGGGAGTGAGCAAACTGGCCTTGTACAGTCTTCTGCTTGTATATAGTGGTGCTCATGTATATAGTGGCGGCTAAGCGGATTTGATTGGGAGAACCGCCGTCGTGAGCTACTGCCGATCAAGCATACAGCGCTGACGAAGGCTGTGTGCGTCAACCTGGTGACCAAGTGGTCTCTTTCCGGAGCGAAGAACTCTGCCTTCTCATCCACTTGACTCGGTCTTGCATCAGAGAATGGAGACCAGAGACGACAGCGCCGGATCGGCGTTGACTTGACTGCCGCCGCCTTTTGCCACTGATCAGCGCTCTGTAGGACTGTGCACAGACATCACCCCCAGCGAGCAGGATCACGCCAGAGGTCCTTGCCATCATTCGACTCGTTTTGTTTGCGCTGCAATCATCCAACGACATCTACGACAACAATCTCAAGTTTGCCCCGCTGCCCGCCATACTCAAGAGGGTCAAGAGGAACGCAGTCCTGATCCGTTGCGCTGTCCTGCTAGCGGCTATGATGGGATGGAGCACGTCGTATCGCATCTGCGGTATACTGTACAAGCTGTCGGTCGACCCACACGTCAAGTGGGCGTGCTGACCTCATCTTCAGCACCGTCCTCGGCCTGTTCAACTTCAACCTCTTCTTCCTCGAGGCAACCCTCGCGCTTACCTTCCGGTCCATGGCTACCTACTGTACGACCGACTCGCACAAGATCGCGTGCTCTGCGTCGAATCCCATCTCTGCGACCTCGCCGCTGGGTCCATCCTCGAGCTAGCCGAGCCATACCCGCCCATCACCTCCAAGCTACTCGAAGCCGACATTTGCCGGCTGGTGTGGCACGCCAACATCTTGGTCTACGTTTGTGGATGCTTGATCCTGCCTTACAAGCTAGTCGGCATCATCGGTTGCCGGTACGTAGCCGAGCCGTCTGCCAACGCTGCCACTGATCCACTTACAGCATGATATACATCATCATCATCATGGCAGTCTGGTATCCAATGGCGCTGCCGACACTTCGCTTCGCCATGGGCAAGATCCGTCACGATCGTCGTCAGTATCTGCTGTACAAAAGCTACGTCACATTGGAACGCAACAACTGGTCCCTGCTGCACCGGTTCGAGATAGGCATACAAGAGCAGAGTACTCCCGATGAGGCCGAGTCCTTCATGCAGAAAGAGTTTGCGCCTTGGTACGTCACCCCGATTCTCTCCATCCTGAAGACTGATGCATGCAGGGAGATGGCGCTCATTGAAATGATGATTGAGCTCAAGGGCGGTGTGTGAAAGGCGCGTGTCGCTGGTGTAGTCTTCTCTTCCTGTGTACCATAGTTCTATCGTTGTGCATATCTTCAGCGCTGCGGTCGATTGGTGTAGCTGGTGTGCAAACAGATGTGCCACTTTCCGTGCGCCCCAACGGGATGTCCGCTTCGGTGCGCTTTTGGTGAGAAGCTGCCGCATGAGATACCCGAGTGTCACGGCTCTGTATATGGCCTGGATCCCAAGATTGATATGCTGCTTCGCGTCCAACTTACGGCACACGATTCACGATCTACGCCGCGCCAGGATCATCCAGATCCCACCATGACTTCGTATCGCGCGCAAATCCCTCACAGCGCTGCTTCGGCTCCTCCACACCCGCAACCCCCTGCACCGTCTTTCTCAAGCAAACCTGGTACATCGTATCAATTTCTGGCGTCCATGACGCGGTAGCAACTGTGCCGGTCGCGGTACGCGGGATGAGTTGGTGTATATCTGTTCGAGTTGCGTTGTAGAATCCGACTGGCGAGATTGAGCATGCCGCATGTCGGTGCGGTCTGGGAGCGGCATGTAGTATTGACCGACCGCTCTCCTTTGACCAGCCTGCACCACGGAGGGCATGACGCAGACGCTTTTCATCCGATTCATCGCGCCTTCTCACGCTAGCTGCTCAAACGTCTACTTGTTCAAAGCAGCCTGAAGACCCTCAAAGACCTCGACCTCGATCGCGGCCTCGGCCTTTTCGGCCTCTGACGCAGACGAGCCAAGGACCTTTTGAGCGTCCGAGAGACCGGCGCGGATGTTCTGTCAAGATCGGTCAGCAAGAGTCAGGTGGAGATTGGAATCGACTGACCTCGGCGGAAAAGTCCTCGAGCGGGTAGGCCTCGACAGCGTTGATGGTCAACGAGTTGTTGCCGTGCACGGTAGCAAAGCCGGCCGACACTGAAAGGTAGGTCAGCCAATGTGCTCTGAGTACGGGAGGTCATATGGTGTGGCAAAGGGACGCGATCTACGTAAAAGTGACATAGGCCGCGCGCCTCGTGATGGCGAGCGCATCTTCTTCATAGTCCAGCCCAAATAGTCTGCCGCCGGGCTCGAACGGGTATCGAGCTCGACGGTTGCCCAGCTGTGCCTCTCGCCCTAAGCCAGGGACACACAGCCTTTCTCGCTCGAGGTACTACTATCACGACGAATCGCTACAGCCCGGGGCGATCAGACTCAAGACAGCTCAGCGGAGCTCGCCCGGCTGGACCGTCGAGTGCCAGACTTGACAAGGCTAGGCGTGGTCACGTAGGCAATGAGATGCCACGCGCCAGAGACTATACCGAGTCGGAGTCTGACTTCGCCCAATCCGTCTGCGCGGGCCAAAACGTGTTGAAGCCGTGCGGTCCAGGCGCGGTACGCTTCATGCCAGTCAGCAAGGCCGTACGGGTTGGAGATCATAGCCGTGTGGTCGGCTAACTCTCTGCAACACCGACGCGGCCTTTCCAAATTTCCACGACGCCCTACCGTGAGTTGCCAGAGGTATCGACAGCGCATAAATCTCGTCACCGGAGCCGAATCGCTACACGACGTGGGTGGAGAGTAGCTGAGGCAGCTGAACTCCCAACATGGCGACTGCGATCCGGACTGCAGCTACTAGGCGGCTGAGTTCTGCTGATGCTCAATGTTGACGACGATTGCTAGGAGTCTGTACGACGCGCACAGGCCGCTGACTCGGAGGACGATTGTTGTACCTAGAGATTGCAGGGTGCCGACGATGGCAGCTACCTTCAAGTTGGAACGCAGGAGCACCACAGTGCTCTCGAGACTACGGGCGCGCCGTCTGAAGATGACACTTGAAAGGCAAACGATGGGCAGCGGGACCTGCAATGGCTCGAGGCAGCTTGTCAGGGCCGCCTATGCCCACTCGTCCATCGCCACGTAGATCATTGCCGGTACTACACACGCAACTCGTACGAAAGTGGTCGCATTGACGACGCACCCTCACCGAACGATGTTCAAGTCGACACAAGACATGCTTGTGAGGCGGGATCATGCTAGGTGCGCATAGTGCCACTCGGTGATTGATGCACGACATGGTTCTCCACACAGGCGCCGCCGAGGTTTATCAAGACGAGACCTTGTGCAATCCTAGGTCACGCTGTCTTTCCGCGTGGCGTCATCTCCATGATCATTTCCTACCCTCACTCCCTTGCATCGTGATGAACTCACCAAACCACTTCTTGCCTGGGCCACCTCCCGACTCCAAGACCTCGATCACGCCCGGCTTGAGGGCCTCGACCGAGGCAACGTGGTTGGCGAGGATGCCCATGTCACCGGTCGCGGCGGGGATGTTGACCTGGGTGACGGATTGCGAGTTGAACAGGGACTACGTGGCGTCAGTCTGTAGCTCTGACGTCGGGGATGTGGTTTCAAGGCGGAAGTGGAGCCGATGACCAGCTCCCCGCTCACTAGTAACGCACCTTGTGAGGGAGCACCAAGCTCAGCTTGAGCTTGTCGTCGGCGACATCGGCGTATCCCCTCCGGAGGACCGAGCGGGTCGGCAGACGGGTGGCGGCGCGACGGACTGCGAACATTGTGTGGTGTGGATGCGGAGCACGGCAGGGCAAGGATACGTCCACCAGGAGCAGCAGCAGGAGCCGAGGGGGGCAGCGGCCGACGGAGAAGATAAAACGCCGAAACGCCGAAAGTGTGGGGGGTTAGAGGGGGTTTGACAACCAACTTTAACATTCGCGAGATCAGCAGCGACAACGCCAAGACGATGCGATGGACGCGCTTGAGCAGACTGACCGACCGTGTTGTCCCATCAGACCATGACTGACATGGCAACCCGATGCACTACCTGAGCTGAACTGACCGAGATCGAGACTGACGACGCTGACGGCGGTGCGGCAGACGCTGATCCCTCCTCTGTGCCGTGCTCGGTCGCATCCACACTGGCACACCACGGCTGACCAAGTGCATCGACAGCACCCGTGTAGTTGCTCATCGTCACCAGGAGACCAAACGGACGCCTTCGCACGAACACGCTACATACGACCGGGTGCAGCGTGTCCTTTGAGTTGAAGCAGACTCTACGGAAAGGAGGTCATCGCACGCTCAAACCTCCGCACCGCACCGGCCTCGCTCGCCATCGTCAGCACCAGTGACCCATCGCCTGGTCAAGGTGCAATGTGATGCAGAATGCCGCCGCCATCCTACTATGACCTCTTGTCTGTCCCGCACGACGCGACAGACGCTCAAGGTACGCGTGCTGAGAAACACTCTACAACTGGGCGTTTCAGCTGATCCACCGACAGTCCGTAAAGCTTACCTCAAAGCTGCGGCAGCCAGTCATCCAGATAAGAACCCAGATGCACCCAAAGAGCACTTTCAGCTCGTGGCGGGTCAGTACGGTAGCTTGAGGGGTGTCAGTGCTGACAGCGATAGAGGCGTACGAGTGCCTATCAGACCCAAACGCTAGAAGAGCATATGATTTCAAACTCCAGAATCGTCCGTTGACCCCGATCCCGGGTCTGAACCGCGCGGCGCCTTTTGCAGCTTCAGTCCCAACCCAGCACCACCACCATCGACCCTCGCCACCCTACATCTTTCGTCCGACCCCGCAAAGACCGAGACACCCATCAGCGCCTCGACCACGGCAGCAGCCCGCACCATTCCCATTCAGTGTCCCGCCGCCATTTCTCTTTACCCGCCCGCCGCCTCCACCCCGTCCCCCGCCCTTCCTACAGCGCCCTCCGCCTCCACCTCCGCCTCCGCCCTTTCTCTTCTTCGCAGCGTTTGCACCGCGCCCGAGCGCCGAATACGAGTTTCATAGACGCTCTTCGGCCGCCGCAAGGCAGTTTGCAGAGTTGGATGCCTTTCTCGCCAGTTTTCGCGCTTCAAGGCGGTGGTTGCCGACCGACCTCGACGATCACGACCATGGTGCTGCGGAGGCGGATAATGACGAAGGGTGGAAAGGAGCAGGCTCGACAGGCTCTAGGACGCGCGCTAGCCCGTTCAATACGGGTCATATGAAGGATTCGAGCTGGCGGCGTCAACCAGCGCCAGCGCGTCAACGATGGCCGAGGCCGGTCCCGGTACCGGCGCCGATCCCATCACACGAACCTGGAACAGACGAACGACGTGAGCGCGCAACACCGTACAACACTGCGCATCTGAAAGAAGGCTTCCGCGCGCGTGCGACCTCGGGATCGGGCTTGGGCTTTGATCGGCATCAGCGTCAAGTACCAGACGCAGCTATGCAGGGTCATGAACCGAGCCATAATTGGCAGCCAGAGACGTCGACGCCATCGGGAGCAGAGTATCCCGCGTCACATGTCGAACACCCGACATGGCATGATCCAGACGAGATACGAGCGCAAGCGCATCGAACGCGCGCAACGCCCTACAACACTGCGCATCTCAAAGGCGATCTCGACGCCACGGACCCGGATCCGCAGGGATGGGCTGGAACAGGGACGACGCATAGCGCAACGTATACTTATGCGCGTCCGCTGCCGCATGCCGATGTCGATGTCGATGCAGGTGTGCAGGCGCCGCACGATGAGCTTGCCCAGCGTGTGAAGCATGTGTGCGAGCGGTGGGGTGTGACGGAGGCTGAGCTCTGGGCGCGGCTCGAGCGCGATGATCTGCACCAGGTCCACGGAATGGCAGAGTCGCCGCCTGATCCGGTGCAGCCTGCTCCGCACAACCCTCAAGCTGAGGAACCGGCCGAGTACGTCAACGTCGTACCGCGCGGGACCAGTAAGCGCCGCTATCGATCTTCATCTGTATCGCTTAATCGACGAGCGCGCTCAGAGGAGGTAGAGGCCGAACCCGAGGCCATGAAGCCGGTTGAACCGGATCCGCTTGTCGCTCGACCGCCTAGCGCTGCGCCATCATGGGAGACGGCGTTCACGCGCTTTCCAAACGATAGTGGACCCCTCGACGCCATCCCAGTCCCTATCCCAGACCCGCCACGTCAGCCCGAGCTCCCGCGTCACCCGACTCGTCCAACCCTACCGCGTGCGCAAAAATCCGCACCAGCCGAGCGGCGTCGGTTCGAACCATCAGATACCAGCCCGCCCCAGACTGCACGCTCATACGGCTCCATGCCACGCCACGGCACATCCCACACCATGCTGCATGCGCTCGCGGCTGAATCGCCCCCAAAGCTGCACCATCCCGTGCAGCGATACCATACCATCGAAAGCGACTACCTCGCGCCAACGCCCCATTACGAGCCTGAAACGCCGATTGAGATTGATGAATGGGGGATCCCGATCCCGAGATTCAGTCAGACGGAACTGGAGCGCGAGCTACCGCCGCTGCCGGATGAGGGCACTGGCAATCAGGGAGGCTATCTGGCGAATCGTGAGTCTGATTTGGCGTAGGAGCAGGCGGTGGGCTGATGAGACACAGTGAATCGTCGGCTTACGAAGAGTTTTCTCGGCAAGGGGCGTAGGGGCGGCAGTTGACATCGAGGCTGGCGATGCATATTCATGTCACCTTGGTGCTTTCCATTGTTACTCGCCGTCAACTACTCAGTCCGCTCACTGAGGAAGCAGGGGAGAAAACAAATTTAAAAAACGTATTGAGAACAACCTTTGATCGGCTTCAATCGAGTACCTACACAGGTCGGGTCATGACGCCACCCTACATATAGGTCGGTGTTCAAAGCGGGTTGTCATTCTATGTCTACCATGTCGAACTTCACGATTGTCGCCCCAAATGCGCCAATGGTGCCAGATAGCAATTTCGGAGCTACTGGCAAACTTACGTTGAACATGAGCACACAATACAAGTCCGAAGGCCTCACGGAAGTCGAAATTGGGCCAACCAAGCTCAGCAGGGGTATGGAAGTCACCGAATTGCATCTCATGTCGCCCGAGTTCCACATGATCGACGATTACTTCAATCCTAATGCTGAATTGACGGGGTACCAGGACACTGCGCGCAACGCGTGGCAGTCTGAATGGTCTCGTCTTGATTCTGAGGGCCAAGAAGCCGTTTGCAAGAGACTTCAATGGCTCTGGGCTTATTTGACCTAGGACTCGCTGGGGAAGCTCACAAGTGTTAGATGATGGGTAAGAACAGTGATGCATCTCGCTCGCTACGGCTCTACTTTGTAGGCTTCGCCTACGGCTCTGATGTCTAGCACGCCATCCTGACTGTCTCGCCGGATGTAGTGTTCCTCGGCGCCTTGACTACATCCTCGCCGCGGCAGACGTGTCTTGGCTACATCCTCGCCGGATGTAGTGTTCGCCAGATCCGGCGTCATGCCGGCTTGCCGAGGGGATGGCTGGCTGAGTGGCGTATTCCAACAACAAGAGCGAAGCGCGGATGCATTTGCCAGTGTGTCGGTGTGCATAGACGGGCTCGAGGCATTTTCCCCTTGAAAAACCCTCTGCGGTCATGAGGTTCGTGAGAGGAATGGGTAAAACCAGCGCTGCTTCGTAAGCTAATGCCGCCGCCGTGCAGCATTGCGCATGTGTGTGCTGTGCTGTGTGGGAAAATCAAGCGGGACAGCAGCGCTCTCTCAGTCCTTGTGAACGAGCCTCGGATCTTAGTCTCATCGTCCACGAACACCCTTCTCTTGGCTTCAGCCACATCCGTTCATGCCATCCAGTGAATCTCGACTAGCCTCCACATCAACCTTTGATGGCCTCATTGCCACGTCCTATGTGGCAAATTCGCACTGCTCCCATGACCTAGCACAATGGAGGAATCCCAATTCGACCGATTGATTCCAGGTATAACATCGTCGCCCAGTCGCCCAGCTTCATACTAGCCCTTCGCCACAGTCCGATGTCACAGCTAAGCAAGTGCACGCCGGATGAACCAGCGACGGCCGGCAGCTACTTGGATAGTGACGGCTCTTTTCTTCTCAAGACTTCTGAAAGTAGAGAGGCGTATGATGGCCCGGACATACTTATATCAGTCTTCTTCAAGGGCACCCCTGGGCAGGTGAAAGAATTGTGCTTGAGGCACAAATTTGACAGCGCACAAGAAGATCTGTACTTTGATCTCAATAGCGATCTAGCGGAGCCAGCTGCGACCGCTCGGGCGTTCTGGAAGGATGAATGGGACAAGCTCGATGAGGAGACCCGTGAGCGGATCGTCAGAACTCGCGCGGCTATATGACCATGCCAAGGTCGCACCCGCGCCAGATGCATGACATGACCTGCAAGTGCCGTCCGCGCGCAGACCTGACACAAGCTGTCTGCGCGGAATGGTAGAATTCGCTCCGTCAGTGGTAGCCCATGGTGGCGGAAATATCGCACATGCGAGCGCTGTCGTCAAATTCAAGGGGACGATGCAGATTGTGTTGGATTACGCCACCACGCAGCCAGCCATCCCGGCGGATGACGCCGCATCTGGCGAACACTACATCCGGCGCGGATGTAGCCAAGACAAGTCTGGCGCGCAGAGGATGTAGGCAAGGCGCCGAGGATGCGACGCATCCGGCGAGGATACTGCATCCGGCGAGACAATCAGGGACGTCAGAGTTGTAGGCGAAAGCCTACAAAGTAGAGCCGTAGCGAGCGAGATGCATCACGGTTCTTCCCCAATTGTAAAGGATTCGCCACCCAGCCGCTGCGCGTCGCTGGCCAGGCCGAGTGCCAGGCTGCCAGCCAAGCCGCCAGCCAAGCCGAAGCCGCTTGCCAGGCTGACTGCCAGGCCGCAGGCCAGGCAGGCTGCCAGCCTTCGGTGGCAAATGTTTATTCTTAGAACATAGACTAGCTATATAAGAGAGGGAAATCGGACAGTGTCCTCTTTCCCTCAGAGCGTATGAATCTGATCAATTCATAAAKCCTTCTTACCGAACCAACAAGCAATTCGTCTCTCTTGCTTGACGTTGATAGTAGACATTGAAACATTACCTACGTACGACACGCGACTGAACTAGGCTTAGGCGAGGATAGCGCTTGCGCACCTCAACCCTTTGCACCAATCTAACAGATTGCGATCATTCAGGCAAACACCGCTTTCCTGTCTACCGGCTCCTACATGATTACAAGAGGGGGCGAGGTCAACAGGTACTGTGTCTAACAGTGCTGGCATCAGCACGCCTCTATATTACCTTTTCTCGTGTGTTGTGAATTCCCTCAAGCACTGCGGCAGCCTGATCCACTTCGGCTTGGTGAGCGGAAAGCCAGCGTAAGCGACGCTATTCAGCCTCCCTCGTTCCAAAGATCGGACATTCTCCGTACAACGACGACGGAAGCAGCTTTTCCTCTATAAGTGCGTCGTAGCTATACCCTCAGTGTTCTGTGGCAATGTGATAATGAAGCAGCTGCTTGTGCCTAGACTACAGCCACAAGTGAGTCCCCGATATCAGTCGGACAGTCAATATACTCGTGCACGTCTCACCGCGGAATCTGACACTACAATGCTTTGTGCATACAATACACCCTGCGTTGACTTGCCCGCTGTCCAATTTTGAATCTCAGTACACGTAGCGGAAGCTGACTGCGTCAGCCAAGTGCGTCACGATCCGTCTTGTAACGTACATGGGGTTCTCCTTGTCGGTCAAGTCCATAAAAGACAGGTCACGGTCGTCCTCGGGCTCGCCGCGAGCGATGCGCTCAGCCTTGAGGCGCTCCTTACGCTTGTTCTCCCAAATGAAGCCGAAGCGCAGGATGATAAAGATACCGAACTCGATGCAGTTGGCAACCAAGATCGACCCAACGCCAAGGCGGTAGTGAGGGGCATCGGTCGCGCGGTAAAAGAAGGGCGAAGCAATGTTGCCGACGCAGGCGCCGAACCAGATGATGCCGCTGATAATCATGCGCTTGGTCATCCCGCCGACATTCGAAGTGATCAGACTCAAGGCGAGGACGAAAGACGCCTGATAAGAGCCGGTAAGGTAGCTGGGATCGTCAGTGATGCCTTGGGTAGATAAAGGTACGACGCACAAGCAGATGAGACGCCCAACGTAAGCCTTCTCAGGAGCAAGCAAAAAGCCGAGCGAGCCGCAAATGGTTGGCAGCATGAAGAGCTGGACTGGGTCAGCGATTGGTATGGTCTACATGCACGCCACCCACCATGCAGACCAAGGTACGGCTGTTGGCCGGCAGCCTGCCGTTCAAGAAGGCGCCGAGGCCAATCCAGATGACGACCAAAGCACCCTGTGGGATGCCCAGCAGCGCGGTTTCGAAGGTGTCGAAACCGAGACCCTTGATGACCAGTGTTGAGAACTGATCGGGGTCAGTACAGCTTGGTCGCAGATGCACGAGTACTCACGTTGCTGATGCCGCCGTTGGGTATGTTCCCGATAAATCCCAGCATGAAGAAGGTGTATAGCTTCCAGTCCATCAAGGCCTCCTTGATCTGGTACCACTTGATACCTGCGCTCTCGAGACCGGTCTGGTTGCGGCGAGCGCGAGCAATGACCATCAGGCGTTCGTCGCGAGTGAACCAACCCTTGGAGGTGACGGGCGAGTTGGGAAGCCAGAAGAAGATGACGAGCCCCCAAGCGCTGCAAGCGGCGCCCACAATGAGGAATTCGTAACGCCACGAAGCGAGCGAGCCCTTGATTTGACCGATGCCATAGCCGATGAGCCCGCCAGCGGCGACTGCGCCGACGTCAGCTTGGCTGCGGCGTTTCAAGGACGGAGCTCACCTCCGACACCGTTGAACATGTACCAAGCCGATATACGCGAGGGTTGCTCAGCACGAGTGTAGTAGACGGTGGTGAAGCTATGGTGGTCAGTCACGGGAGTTGTGCTGTGAGCATTCTACTCACAGCATGAAGGCTGGGTCGGCGATGGCCTCGGCAGCTCCGGAGAGCACACGAAGAGCAGCCAGGGCGGCAAAGTTTTGCGCGGCAGCTTGCGCCATGAGGAGCACGCCCCTGGGACCTGTCAGTACGGTGATCAACTTCATACACAGTCTACTTACCACATGAATATGTTGAAGCCGAGGTAGTATGCAGGTGGTGACTTTTGCATCAACAAGTTGGAAGGGATCGCCCAACCGAGCCATCCGAAATAGAAGATGCTGCGGTTGAGTCAGCCCGGCGAGCGCAAATTTACATAGGTGGACTTACGATGAGAGCCACGAGTACTGCTTGCCCGTCAGACCCAGTCCGCCTTTCGCCACCGAGTTCTTGATGCCAAAGATGGCAGCATATGACAAGGTGGTCTTGTCTCTTCGAGGCGTCAGACCATTGAATGCCGCTGAACTCGAGCAGCTCACACATAGTAGAACATGTAGCTGATACTGCGGAAAGGTCAGTACTCTGTGCATAAAGATTGGAGGCAACCTACCCGAGAATGAAGATCAAGCGCCGATCGATCTTACTGTTCAGCGCATCAGACCATCATATCATCATGAAGCTGAGGTAACTCACCGCACAAGCTTCTTCTCGAGGGCCGGGTCAATTACATTGTCTTGACCGTGCTTCTCGAGAGATTCGGCATACATGTCATCGGTTTCCTTGAGCAAGCGCGCCTGGCGCTCCTTGCCGAACCAACCGCTGCCAGCAGCCACCGCAGCGATTGGCGCGCTTCTCTCCTCCACCACCTCTTGATGCGAGTCCTCGCGCTTGAGCTCCTCGCTGTGCTGCGACTTGTTGTCCGCCATTATGAATCCTATCTGTGGAGAAGGGAGCAGGTTGACCCGCGCGGTCTATAAGTAATACTCAATCGTTAGTGTTTGCTCAGGCGGCTAAGCGGCGCGGGCGGCCCGCGAGTCAGGGCTGTTCGGCGGCGGAGCACCAAGCGGAGAGAAGCAGCCACAAAGTCAGATTACGTCGGGCAGTTCATTACGTCTGGACAGGTGCACGGCACATCCTCCGCCGTTGAGCCCGTCGGGTCGGTCTTCGGGCCGATTGCCCTAATCGTACGGGATTATCCGTGACGGGCCGCGAAACAATGAATTGCATCGTTTGACGGGCCGTATGGCCGCTACGGCTTGGGGCTCTCGGCCAATGGCTCGCCCGGAGCCATCGATTTCCGACCGCCCTGAGAGCGTGTCGCAAGCAGACCTTGAAACTGTGTGATTACGGGCGGTCAGGCCCGGACGGTTTGGCATTCTGGCAGATCACTTACGAAGTCTCGCAACACTTCGTTGGCAACCGGCGCGGCTCCTGGCGTCCCGGGCGCGCCGGGCGGGGTTGGTGTCGTAGGGCTCTTCGGATCCTGCATGATGAGTTTGGTTCCTGCACTGGTCTGACCTACCCTCCGCGCAAGCCGTGCAAAGCGCTCCTTGAGATCTTCGGTGCCGCCACCTTCCATCTCCTTCATGGCAAGCTCGACGCTAGGCAGACTCAACCCGGTGCCTGCCATTGGCCCAACAACCCCGGCCGCGCCATCCTGATTGTGACTCACGGCCGCAGCCGTTCGGAAAGTTGCTCGCGGATCACGTTGCGGGTCTTTGAGCAGGATATCAAGCTGTTTCGCCAAGAACGATTGATCGTCTTCGACCGTTGTGATCGTTGGCGTCGAGTTGGACGTCTGCTGTGTCAGCAAGCGCTGCGACAAAGCCAGAAGACTCACGCCAACACCCTTGTCCTGATCCGGGATGACTTCCAGCCAGAGCTCTTCAATCCCAGCTTCATCCTCGGCCTCGTCACCGGCTTTACGCGCTAGACTCGCTTCCCACGCCTTGTCGACGCGTGCAGGCTCAAAGCCGTCTCGCAGCACGTTGATTTTCCCCCACGAGTCCCATCCTGCCGGAACCATGACTGCGTCCCGATCCAGGACGTTCGCGCGGTGTAGAAAGGGAAAACGGGAGTTGATAGTGGGCGCGATCGTTTGGGGCTGGGTCGATTCGTCGTTGGTATGCGATGCATGGAGCGGAGGAGGCACCGTGTAAAGTCGGTGTAGGATGTGGGTGCGCAGCAAGCTGTACGACTTTGGTGATGTGTGTGCCGTGTAAAACAGAGAAGCGCCATCTACAACATACGTCAGCGTTAGTCCAGCCAGGGATGTATCGACCGTACAGCTGAGACAAATTGTGCGCAACACTTGCTGCACCCAATCTGTTCGCTCCTCCCATCCCCAGCCTTTGCCAGCGCCCGCAATTCCACCCTTCATGCCGAGTTCTTCACCAACGCTATCGATCTGATCTGCTTTGGTACACACGACAATTACGGGAATCCCGCAGCTGCCGAGGCGATGAGATTACGCTTTGCCGGTCATGGATAGTTCACTCACGCATTCCGGGTCAACGTCCCAGGGCCAAGCGGCAACAACGAACCCATGTTCGCGTAGCCCCTGGTCGAGATCGGCAAAGGCACAGTTCCAGGCTTGGTTGGCGACCCGTTGGGATTTGGGGTAGGTGGCGGCGCGGGCTCGACATAGTGTTGCAAGTAGGATTGCACTGAGGCTCATAAGCGCTAGCGACGATGACTTGCGGAACATACACTTCTCCTTGCCGTCCTCGGGTTCCCCACGCTTCGCCGTTCGACTGGCCCATTCTTCAGTCCAGTGCAGCCAACTCAGCAGCTCGGTGATCTGCACGGACGTCAGTCAAGGCCTACGACTGATGATGCTATCCACCATTGTCGACGGTTTCGTCCAGTCCAGAGCTATTAGTACAGCCGTATCCTATGGGTCATCAGTGTCAAGAAGGTGCTACTGAAGCCAATGCGTACGCGAAGCGAGTTTGGTGGGAGTGAGATGGGGATGAGCTTGAGGAGAGAGGGGTGGGATGAGGGCGGATAGTATATGCTCAATGGAGGCAAAGAATCTTGGGGGCAAAGTATCAGCAAGATCTGTCACTCGTCGTAGTGACATCACACCTTCATCGCCCTCCTCCTTGAGGTCCATCAAATCATACCCCACCGCAAGCCCAGCTGCGTCTAGTCCACTACCTGGCCGTCTGGCTTCGCTCTCCCGCTCAATCAGTTGGTCTATTAGGTGCTTCCGGCCATGGTGCGGCTCGGCTGTGACGGAGTACCAAGTCAGCGTGTTTGAGTCTGTGCCGAGGGGAAAGGGACCTCACAGAGCACGATCAAGTTCTTCCTGCTGACGCTCTTTTGGCGGTCTGCACTGCTCAAGATGTCCGACCAGAGACTTCCGCTGGTACCTGATGGGCCTGCTGCCGCCATCGAGTCCATGTTGGCCTGCACTGTAAGTCGGTCTGTGAAGACCAAGACGCGTACATGACAGCAGCTCATTGTCCTTCGCGCTAGGCGGTTGCTAGGTCAAGCAAGATTGACTGTGGCACGCCAGCGAAGCGCTGCAACCATGACAGCTTCAAATGGAGATCAAGCTGCCTACAAGCATACAATCCATCACACAAGGGAGCCTACAGCTAAAATCGGATCCCAGAACTAGATATGGAGCATAGTATAGAGCACAGCGAATCCGATCACCTCTAGACCTCCTTGACACCAACCGCATCGTGGTGCTTCTCCGAGATCGAGTCGCGAGCTTCGCGCTCCGCCTTGGCCTTGTCTTGTTCAATTTGTTCAGCAATGACGTCCGCCGGGATCCGGTCAGGGGTCGAGTTGACAAGAACGATCATGGGAGGAAGCGCAGCAGCCATGAGTCCAAAGGTCACACAGCTGAGCATTGTCAACGCTGTCGATTGCTACCATCTACGATGACTTACAAGCCAATGAGAGGGCTAGTCTTGATCTGTGTGTTCATACCATAGGCAATCGCCTGGCCAACGGCTTCAAGCGAGCGGAAAGCAGCGCCGTTACGGACATTGGCTACGCTTTGTCAGTCACCGCAGCGTGTAGGCACTTGCTTCACCAACCTTGCGCATCCGTCGCAAAAGACGAGAGTAGCCAGTACATGTACGACTGCGAGAGCGGGCCCGTCGTTTGGACAAAGAAGTACGGCAGGAATGCTGAAGGGTAAACCGACCAGTTCCAGTCGATCTTGCCCGGCGGCGAGGCGTTGAACCTGGTCTGCATGATAATGCTCCAGATGTATACGCCGGTGTTGAGGATGATGACGACAAACAGGCCCAGTTGCGCACGACGTCGCTGGCTGAGCGATTTCAAGTCGAGGATGAAGCCAAGGCCAAAGCAGCCGATACTACTCAAGTTAGCTCAAGTTCAAAACGTCCGCGTCATACTCACATGCAGAAGAATGGCGAGATCAGCGAAGAAAGTGCACGAGATCGTGTTGTGAAGTAGGTACCGAGGTAGGTCGACCAGGTACCGCTGCAAACAGGTGAGCATATATTTCAGCTCTTGGCGTCGTACAGAGCCCACCTGTAGAAGAATGACCAGACAGCCCAGAGCGCCGAGAGCAGAATCAGCTTGGACGTCATCGTCGTCTTGATTTTTCTGATTTCCTGCTTGGTGGACAGCTTGGGTGCCATGAGGATTTTGGTGCCGTCGGACCGCACAACGTTCTCTAGCGGTGAGATGAGCCATGCGAACGGGAACCTAATCATGTCGTCAGTCAGCCGCAAGCCTTTACGCCTGAATCACTCACGCCATGCACTCGATGATCATGAAGGCGATATAAGTTGATGGTGCGACACCACCCGAGACGCCAGCCGTGTGGTTCTTTGATAGACTGTACAGTCTCAGCTTCAGGGGCTACTAGCCAGCTGAAGCTACGACTCACTTGATCGAACCACCGACAAGCTGGCCCAGATTGCGTGACACGATCCACAGCGCGAGATACTTGCCGCGGGCGCCTTGCGGCGCGAGCGACATGATCGACCCGGATTCAGCCACATACCAGCAGCCACTGCCAATCCCGGTACAAAAGGAGCCAAAGATGAGATACTACGGACCGATGAGCGCGCAAGTCGGATGAGCTCCTATACACATACCCATTGGGTACCGAACTTGGAGTTGCAGTAGTAGGATGAGCCTCGGATTGGGAAGGACATCGCGCCGATGATGAGAGCCCAGCGGGTGCCAAGACGGTTGACAATGGGTCTATTCGCCATCAGTATTTGGACTTGGAGATCCATACGCGCTCACCCTCCAAACATACACACTGAAAGACGTTCAGCACATGAGAAAGACGACGAAGCGCATCACTCACCGGTAGCCAGCATAGTGTAGTTGATCGCCGTACTTGGGGTGAGTCAGTCTCCTTGGAGAACTCATATAGTTGCACTTGTACTCACGCAATATTAGACGTCTGCGGAGTTGCCAAACCACCTGGAACAGATGTCAGACTTGCGCAACATCTTTGCGACCGCTACTCACCACCTCCAAGACCTGCAGCAGCGTGTCAGCTCGTTCTGCAGCCTCAGCATCAACAACATACCGGCAATAGCGTCTGCGATCGCGGGCCCCGCGAAAGCCTGAACGGAAAGAAGCAGCATCTGCGTGAGAGAGTGCTGGTGAATCCGTTTCCATAGGGGGACTTCGCGTTGGTATTGCTCAACATCAAAGTGTTCGTTGGCAGTGTTCGAAGCGTTCACCGGGAGTGAACCTGCCTTGAGGGCATCATCATCACCTCCAGCTTTGGTATTGGGTGGCGCAGCATCGAATACAGACATGGCGGCGAGTCGGGCGAAGGTCAAGAAAGAAAGAGTGAGGGATTTCAACAGCTATATAACGGTGGATCGCGCTATCGCACGAGCAGCCAAGCCCGCGTTGGATTGCCCTCCGAAGCAGTCTCTTGTCGTTGTCAGATAGCAGTATCCCGACGGGGCGCCAGAGAGCAAGGCATGATAGCGTTGAGTCCGAAGGCAAGTCGATGCGAGCTCGCGTCTGACTGCCGGTCTTTCGCCACCCACCACGAGGACCACATGGGTTTCGGCCCGTTTGGGTAGATCAACAGCCATGATAATCTTGGTCCGTCGGAGCAGAGCGTACGGACAGAGCCAGCGCAGGAACGGGTGGATGGACGCGAGCCTGTGGGTGGAGGTCATGATGGATGTGGTCGTGCTCGCTCCTGCTTGACCCGTGAGCAGAGACGTTATCAGCCGTACGGTCGAACTGCACACCTTCGCACACAACATGTCCACCTCTCGCAAAGATACCAGAGTCGTCGTTGTCGGCGGCGCGGGCACGCTTGGTTCGTCGACGGCACTTCATCTCCTGCGTGCAGGCTATACACCGAGCAACATCACTGTACTCGACACCTATGCCATCCCGTCAGCTCAATCGGCCGGGAATGACCTCAACAAGATCATGGGCGTCCGCATCCGCAACCCGGTAGATCTGCAGCTTAGTCTAGAAGCTCGAGACGCGTGGAAGAATGATGAGGTCTTCAAGCCATACTTCCACAACACCGGCAGGGTGAGTTTGGCTTTGTACGATGTGTGTGCTGACAGGGGTAGCTTGACTGTGCTAGCACTCCAGAGGGCATTGATGAGCTGCGGGAAGAGTACGATCAGCTCATCGACGCCAAGCATGGTCTTGAGGAATCAACCCAGTGGCTTGACAACGAAGATGAGATTCTCGCCAAGATGCCTCTTCTGGACCGGGAGCAGATCAAGGTCCGTGCGGAGACGCTAGTCGCTAGCTCTGTCTGATGTGACTTAGGGGTGGAAGGCGGTGTTCTCACAAGACGGTGGTTGGCTCGCTGCTGCCAAGGCAATCAACAGCATTGGCGAGGTGCTTGAGGAGCAGGGAGTCAATTTTGGCTTCGGCGGGTAAGTTCGTGTGATCATGCGGAGGCGAGAGGCTTATTCTCGAAAGCGCCGGGTCCTTCAAGCGTCCCCTGTTTGCGGAAGATGGTTCAACATGTGTCGGTATTGAGACGGTCGACGGCACGAAATACTACGCGGACAAGGTCGTGCTTGCTGCTGGAGCATGGAGTCCGACTCTAGTGGATCTTGAAGACCAGTGCTGCTCAAAGGTAAGCTTTGTTGATACCCAACGTACTTTGCTTAGGGGTTCAGGCTTGGGTGTACGCGCATATGCAACTCACCCCTGAGGAAGCGGCGCCGTACAAGGACACGCCGGTAGTCTACAACGGTGAATTGGGCTTCTTCTTTGAACCGAACGAGTACGTGCAATGCCCAGGTTTCGATCTCGACTCACTCTAACATAGGCACGGCGTCATCAAAGTCTGCGACGAGTTCCCTGGCTTTACTCGGTTCAAGCAACATCAGCCTTACGGTGCTTCATCTCCGAAGCGCGTCTCTGTACCACGCTCGCACGCCAAGCACCCGACAGACACATATCCCGACGCCTCTGAAGTCACGATACGCAAGGCTGTCGCTGCCTTCCTCCCGCAATTCAAACACAAGGAGCTCTTCAATCGCGCACTGTGTTGGTGCACGGATACAGCCGACGCAGCGCTGTTGATTTGCGAGCATCCAAAGTGGAAAAACTTCATCCTTGCAACTGGCGACAGTGGGTGAGTCACTTGCCTACGATTTAGACAGCGATTGACTGGTCCAGACATTCATTCAAGATCCTTCCAAATATTGGCAAGCACGTCGTCGAGCTACTCGAGGGCACCATTGCCGACGATCTTCGTGACGCCTGGAAGTGGCGACCTGGAGGTGATGCGCTCAAGTCGCGCCGTGAGGCAGCGGCCGAAGATCTCGCGGACCACCCCGGCTGGAGGCATGATGAAGCAACGAAGCAGCCTCGCGAAGATAGTGCGGACAAGGCTGCGGGCGTGCCAGACTTGACGGAGGGACTGGAAGCCCTGACGGTCGAGCTGTGACCCTCTTGTGTAAAATGGCTGCATTGCCCCTCACAAGTCGATTAGCAACTTGATGAACTGTCGTCGCCCCAGAGTGTCGGCACCTAAGGCTGCTCCTGGAGCCCCAGGTTTCATACGGAACAAGCATGATGCAAAGATAGCAGCTGATGGCTGGTGAGCAATGTTTTCGTAGGATTGCCCGGACCCACCAAAGTCGTCAATGCTGTTCTCAGAGTTCTCCATCAGCAGGAAGCGGAGAAGGGAGGTGACTGATATGAGGACCTTGATTGATTAGCACCGCTCACCACACCCGCTTGCGACGTACATTAGTATTGATCTGCGGTAATAGGTCGAGGCAGGCATACGCCTCGTCCCTTGTCGTTGTCCTTTCACACATCGCTTGCTGAGGTGGCGGTATGACCGGTTCCGCCAGTGTTTCGAGAAATTGGACTAGCGTATCCGCAAGTGCCACGACCCAGCGCAGAAGCTCGCTGGCATCGGTCGGCGTAGGTATCTCGGCGCCGATATCCAATCGCTAATGTGTTTAGTTTGCGGAAAACTGATGTAACTTTTCAACCCACCTCGCGAAGTTCTTCCATATCCTCGTACCGACCCGTTTCGACGAAAAGACCTGCAACACTCTTGCCATGCTGCATGATGAATTCGATCATTTGCCATAGCTCCTTGGGCGACGAGAGCGGTGTAGTACGCTTTCCAGCTTCGCTCGTGGTGGTACTCGCAGGGCCAGTGAGCTCGCAGAGCCATTCGAGCGAAGCGCCAAAACACGTTGGAATGTGCTGGGCGGACACAGCGAGAAACTCAAAGAGTATTAGCGATCATAAACATCTACTATCGCATCGACTTACGTGCTGCTTGCCACCCCGGATATTCAATAGCAGGGTATCTTAGACAAAGTCAGCAAACCACAGTAAGCAGTGCACCATACATACCGTCGAGATTCGTCTTACCGCGGTTGAGTGCATCCACCTGTCGATCGGTCACAAGCACCTTCACCGCGACCGTCTGCTTCTCCCCAGGCCGGACGGAACCTCGCGAGGGTGTCGCCCAGTATGCGGTCTGCCCGTCTGAGAAGCCGATCTCGAACGAAGCGACAGCCTTGCCAAAGTTTGTCATCTGCACTTCCCGACTCTCTGTCGATCGGAAGCGACCCCGTCCAAAGAATAGTGAGTCGGGTTCAATGGACAGCACGGGGATGCAATCATTCTCGAGTTTGTCCAGATCACGGAGGACCTCCTTATAAATGACTTCGCGGCGGTCTAGATCGGCTACCCTGACCTGGCAAAGGAAGGAGGCAGAGACGGGAAGGTGATCGGAAAGAAGGATCTCTTTGTGAGATGTGTATTTCGACGCTTCGGCTGTGTCTTGCGCCGCATATGTGCGCCATACGATGCGATCCGTGTATGCGGCGCCACGCTTCTTGTCGAAATCAAGGGTACCGTGCTTGTACTTGAATGACCTGCTACAATCAGCTGGCACGGATCCTTCGATGGGGCACCCACGGCGCAGAACTGATCTCAGCCTCTGAGAACCCGGCAAACGCTTTGCCAGCGGCTATCTGTGCACGCAACTACTGATAGTCAGCAACAGATCTAGATTGAAGTACAGCACCCACTTGATCGTGCTTGAGCAGTGCTTCCCAGTCACCCACATCCGCAAGGGCAGACGCTTCCTCATCTGGCAGAGCTATTCGAAAGTTCAGGTCGCCCATGAAGAACTGTTGGAAAGTCAGCTGCAGGTTACCCCCTGTCCGCTGCATTACCAGGTAGTTGGCATCTGCTGGCGTCACCGTCTCACTGCCAAATTGCTCAAGAGCCGGAATAGGGGCATCGGCTCTGGGGAACACGAGTCCTTTCATAAGCTCCTCATAGTTTTCGCGGCGTTTCTCATCTGCATTAGCAAACGCTGCTAGGTCTGCAACCCACTTTGTCAGCGACCAGGCGGCTAGCGCTGTCCACAACTCACGTGCGGTCACAAAGCAGAACACGGAGTCGTGAACTTTGAAGCGCGCGGCGACGCCCTTGAGAGTGTCAGCTGAACCCTCGCGCGAGACTCGTCGCGCACAGCTTTGTTACCCTACCGGCAGATTAGCCGTGATCCCTATATTCAACAAACGCACCATGAACCCCATCAACCCTATTGGTTTCTCACTCATTTGCAGGTCGGTAATGCTCTTTCGAAGTGTAGTCTTGACCAAGACGAGCTGGAGGACGCCGACGAACTTATTCTTGCATAGCTGTTATTGCTCAACAGACTGCCCAAAGGCCAGGCAGTCATAGCTTACCAGCTCGTAAGCATTTGCTCTGGTGCCAAGACCTTTGAAGAGAGCAGCCACCCAGGCGTCATCCCGATCACTGCTAGCAGCGAGCACAAGACTTTGATTTCGCAGATCTATCCCCTCAGCAGCAGCCCGTAGCAGTGGGCTCAGCGACTTACCAACTTCTTGGAAGCCAAAGACTATGACATCGGCCTCTTCGGCATCCAAGTCTAGCAGATAAGATAGATCATCTTCAGGGCGCGGCAATAAGTCGTTGACGTTGAAAGTGGCTAGTCGGAGACTTGATGGTTTTCAGCGCAATTGCTCGGAGCCCCTCGATGCTGCTTACCGTATTCGTGTTCGCTGCGAGAAATCGTGCTGCCTTTCGTAGACCTTATCCCGTAGCCACTGGGTACGAGGAAAGGCAGGATCGTGCGGATTGGTAGGGTCGCCCTTGTTGCGTGAACCATCTGCTGCGTAAGTGATGAAGCTCAGTTCTCACTTGGGGCTTTGCTCACCATCCACGCTACCACCTGGACCCCACACCTGAGTGTTTGGCGGCGCAGCAAAGCCAGAAGTATGCGATGGTCCGACTGAGCCCTTGCGGACATATGGCTCCAACCAAGCATGTGAATTGCCCTCGCGCAAACGGTTCTCATCTAATTTCACGTCAGAAGTGATATGAGATAGATACCTGTAGTACTGACTGGCAAGCACAGCGAGCATTCGTATGTCCGTTACGGCAGACTTCACGGCCTCTGCATCGCGGCAGCGAACCTGTATCCTCTTCCGTGGCGATTCGACTATCACAGACAGCTCTGCAAATCGAACGTTAGGGACTGGGCTAAGTGAGATAGAAACGACCCTCACCACTGCGTTTGTTTCCGCTGGTACTCGCAGATCGCACCTGCTCCTGGGCAACCGTGACTTTGAAGCCATAAACTATGGGCAGCAAATCCACAATCTGAAAATTGCCACGAGATCGTTGTAAGATCACAATTCTGACTGCTTCAGCTGCTTGCATACGATCAGTTGTGCCATCTATGACGCACCCGGCCTCTTCATCACCCTGCGTTCTATTCGTGACGATTGCAAGGTATTGCTTGTCAGCAATGTTTCCGCCCATGGGCCAGCATTGGATAGCCTGCTTGACGACCTCCGTCCCCGAGAACAGTCTGACTAGTGCCGGGTCAGCTGTAGCCATGTTCAGGTCAAGGTCAATGGATCACAGGCTACCCATCATGCTACTGTAACGCACGGATCGCTGCCAGCTGTGGTCATGTGACGTGATCGAAGGAGTTACGTCATTCCTCTAAAGCGTACAACGATGCTTGCTCTGCATAGGCAGCCTGGTTCGCTTAGCTACGTATTGTAAGACGACCATGTCCTCGTTCTCGTCAACCCCCAGTGTCAGCCGAACCTAAACAGATCGACACGCCTAGTAGAAGTAGCGGTACGCTGCAGGTGATATTAGCTGCCGTCCTGCTATCATTCACAGCACACTCACCAGAGTCCTTGGGGCCCTTCCCAAGAAGCTCGGTTGGGACATCCTTGGAGCCGTAACCGCGTGGAAGGCCTTGCTCACGGTTGCGCTTCCAGTTGACGGCGCGCATGTAAAGACCCCAGGACACGGCACCAACGCAAGTGGCACCACCGATTGCCGCAGACGTAGCAAGCGCCGGGATGTACTAAACTCGTCAGCAACATATTGACAAGCTCGTGGTAGCTGCGTACCTTGGGCTCATCTTGAGCACGGAAGATGTTGGTAGAGATGAGGCCAGAGCTGTTGGCGATGGCGACCATGACTGATGAGGGTCAGTGCAGGCTACGTCACTTGACCGCGCTCTGCCTACCCGCAGCAAGAGCGGCACGCTTGCTTTCGCCCACTTGCGAGTTGGAGTACCAAGTAGACAACAAGACTGAAGGTGCAGTTGAACCGATGCACAGAAGGAAGCAAGCACTGCATCAATGTTAGAGGATGGCTTCATGCTAGCGCGGCTGGACTCACAAGTACGCCACACCCTTGTTGTGCAACACGTCGATGACACCCAGGATGATAAAGCCGACCATGGTGATGAATAGAGGGATGGCAACGTGGATCGAGCGCTCGCGGAAGTAATCGGAGCTTTGAGTGAAGATGATCACAAAGATGGCACCGACGATGTTGGGAGCAACGGTGTACAGGTTGGTCTTGACAGTGGACAGACCAAGGCGCGCAACAATCTGTGGCAAGAAGGACTAAAGGGCAGTTAGTGACGAATGAGACGGGATTGGTCAGCTGAACGCACACCGACGGACGCAAGAGGAACGCCTGCAAGCACGTCAGCGTGGCTCACGAGGTCGACCGATCTCTACGCACCGAGACCAAGAGCAAGGAGAGCCCAGATGATGTAGCGCCAGTCCTCGACAAACGGCATGAACGCATCACGAAGGACCAGCTGATCGGCTCGTCAACGCTATATCGGGGAGTCGTGCCCGTAACACCGCACCTTCTCGTCAACAACGACCGACCCATCTCTAAGAGTGCGAACACGGCACATGTCCTTTTGCTCTTGGGTGAGGAATTTGGCGCGGGCAGGTGAGCGAGGTAGATACTGTACGTGTCAGCCGAAAGAAGCTCTTGATGCGCATGATACATACGAAAAAGGCAAAGGCGGCAAATGTCACGGTTGCACCTCCCCTGAGCCAGCGTCAGCACGCAGAATCGCGGAACAGTAGGTGACCCACTCCACGAGGAAAAGGTATTGCCATCCGTGAAGTCTGCGGACGGGCGATCAGTACGAGGCATATGGTTGGTGTAGATGTTGCCTACTTGGATTCGATTTGGAAGACCTGCAAATATTCGGTCAGTCGCCGCCAAAGACGAAATGAATGATGGACTTACGCCAAAGGCAAGCAAGCCGGAGAAAGCATTCGCGATGGATGACATGCTGTAGAAGATGCCAATGCGTCCCGCCAGCTCTCCTCGAGTGTACCTAGGAGCAAGTCAGTAAATGAAGAGAAATGGTTTCCTACCGTCACCTACCAGGTTGAAAGGTAGTACACGACACCGGGCAACCTAGAGACGGATGTAAGTGATGTGTCAACATATCTCTTCGAGCGATACGAACATGGCGCTTTCAAATATACCGAGAAGGAAACGCAGAGCGAAGAGTCCTGTGTCCTATGAGCCCTGTGTCAAACACGTACGGTGACAACGTCACCTCCAAAGTTCGTGACAGCAGCGCAGAGCAGGGAGCACGTGCCGAAGCCGATCATCATGAGAGGCAACACGAAGGCGGCCGAGTATCGTTTGCAGAACTAATGAGATCGTGAGCCAGAAACGACTTCGCTCTGAAACTGTGCGTACCATGGCGATGGGGGTGCCCGCAAGACACAGCGGGATGTAAAAACACATGACCGTCAGATAGTCTGGTTGACCAAGTCAGTCGGGAGTACTTTACTAGGGAGTACTTTACATTGATTACCAACAAGGCCAATGTCCTTATCCATGTGGTCAGTCTTTGCGTTACCAATATTGCCCCTGCACATAGTAAGTCAACATGCGCGCGTGCATAGCTCGCATAACTCGCACGTACTTGTCAAGACCGTTGAAAAGGTACATGATGGCAAGCACGGGCTGGTGAGAACATAAGCAACTGCAGTCTTGACACTTCCGCTGCTCCTACCAGGATGGTAAAGTCGATTTTGCGCAACAATCCTAGCAAGTTGTCAGCGTATCGTCCAAGAACGATTAGTCATAACCTACGCTTCTCTTCAGCACGGTCAATGACAATGTCATCGTGGCGCAGCTCGTCGGGTAAGGCGTCGGCTCCTGGAAAGACCGAGACAGCAGCAACAGCCTTCTTCTCGTCGCTGAAGCGTTCTTCGATAGACGACATCTTGCTAATTCAGGCACGAGTCAATCTTTCGAGTGGTCGGTACCTCTAGGCTTCGTATCCCGTCCACTTATATATTAGCGCGGTCGTGTGAGCGCATGATTACAACTCGAGTCTGACAGCGGCGACAGTGCCAAACAGCAATCAGTCGGGTGGGGGAGATGGGGGAGGTTCCGAGCAGCTGATTAGGGAACGAGCGGGTGCCCCGGCTCTATCCCGCCCCCACCCTGGGGTGCTTCCCCCACTCTCCGATAGCGAACGCTTGTTTTGGCTGGTGCAAGGTGATCAGCTGGCTAGGATGACTATACAGGTGGGGGAGGACGTCCGGCGCATCAAGGCAACGCGCGGTACTTCACGGTAACATCGGACAAGAGCTGCCGTGTACGACCGACTGCTATCTTGTCCGTGGCATCCGTTGCAGCCGAGTTGCCGAGCTATCGCGGTGGACACCTCCGCATCCCAGCTCCAGCTCCAGCTAGCCGTTTACTGTATCGACGCAAGCAGCCGAAGTTCAACATGACCATCCAACCTTCGCTGCGTGACATCCTGTTCCTCTCGCCGACAATCATCGATGGCGAGGAGAAGGCTGTGCCCTACGTTGCAGATGTCCTTGTGTCTGATGGCAGGATTGCTGCTATCGGCAACGGCTTGAGCTTGACGTACAAGGGTGACGCAAGACGTATAGACGGGAACGGGCTAGTCTTGAGCCCTGGCTTCATCGACATGGTAGGCCTCGCAAACTTGAGCGGAGCCCAGCTGAGCATTACCAGCACGCGCACTCGGACCTGTACCTCCTTACTCACCCAGAGCATGCCCCAAAGATCACACAAGGCGTTACCACCGAGATTGTCGGTCAAGACGGCGAGTCCTGTGTGAGATGGTGAAGTCTGATAGCTGACCCAAAGCTAGGCATTTCCTACAGCCCGATCCGCAACAAGCACGAGCTCGACCACATCCGGGTGCAGATCGAGGGCTGGAACGGGAACCCGAGCGACGAAGATTGCAGTACCTTGCATGCGGGCGTCGGCATGTTCGAATGGCAATCAACCAAGGATTACCTTGACTGCTTGGAACGCAATAAAACTGCGACCAACGTCGCAACGCTCTGCCCACAGGTACGCCCCGTTTTTCTGGTCGCGAATCGGGCGCCAGCGCTGATCGACTACGCAGGGGAACCTCCGCTTGCTTGCATGCGGTCCAAACGATACACCAGCTACACCAGCTGAGATTGCCGATCAACGAGCTCTTTTGCGCGCAGCCATGGCCGAAGGCGCTATCGGCATGTCGTCCGGCCTGACCTATACGCCGGGCATGTACGCTTCCACCGCGGAGCTCGCATCGCTTTGCGAGGAACTTGCGACCTTTCCGGGCTCGTTCTATGCGCCTCATCACCGTTCGTATGGCAAGAACGCATTGAAAGCATACGAGGAGATGCTCCAGCTCGGTCGGGATACTGGCGTTGCGGTACACTTGACGCATGCCACGATGAACTATGCGGAGAACCGCGGCAAAGGCCAGGACATGCTTGACCTTGTCGACCAGGCCCGACGAGACGGCGTTGATGTTAGCCTGGACACGTACCCGTATCTGCCGGGATCGACGACGCTGGCGGCCATGCTGCCCTCTTCCGCACACGAAGGTGGCCCGGCCGCGACATTGGAACGGCTCAAAGATCTGAAGTCGGCTCAAGAACTGCGAGCCGCCGTCGAAAAGGGTTGCGATGGCGGTCATGGCTTGCCAATCGACTGGACAACCATCGAGCTGTCGGGCGTGGCCAACCCGGCTTTGGCGTCATATTCGGGCAAGACCTTGGCTCAAATCGCCGAGACTCAAGGGAAAGAGCCAGGAGAGGTCTTCCTCGACGTCTTGGTGCAGGATAGCCTGCGGACCAGCATTATCATGCATGTCGGGGACGAAGCCAACGTACGGTGCATCATGCAGCACGAGACGCACTGCGGTGGGAGTGATGCGTATGCTTCAGAGCGCAGGCAGATTTGGGGCTGACGACTTGACAGTATTCTACACGGAGCACGGTGTCACCCTCGAGCTTGGGGTACCTTCCCTCGCTTCTTGGGGCACTACTCTCGAGACCTGGGGCTCATCGCTTTGCCATCGATGGTAGCTCACCTCACGACTCGTCCAGCAAAGCGGATGGGTATCTATCCATTGCGAGGTGTCGTCCGGGAGGGTTCATACGCCGATCTCGTCCTGTGGAACCCGGCTACCATCAAGGACATGGCGACGTTTGAAAAGCCAGTGCAGCAGAGTCGTGGGATTGAGTTTGTCTTGGTGAATGGAGTGATTGCGGTCGACCAAGGACGACCGACTGGAGCTCGAGGTGGGAGAACGTTGAGGCGGCGTACGGATGGGCGGGTGACTGTCTTGGGTGAGAAGTGATTGTACAGTGATCATGCAGCTTGTACTTCTTGCGGATGGTGCATACGTCACTTTTAACAGGCTGTTTTCTGCACCCTGGAGCTGCACTTTCGTCTTGCTGAGGCTCAAGAGAATAATGATATGCTGATGGCAAGTGCCTCGAGCTAACGACGCACGGCCGCACACGACACCTCTCGTTCAACGACCATACAAGTGCATGCAAAGATTGACTATTATACAGTGGCAACGAGCTCAATCTCGACCCTGACACGGCCAGGGTTGGTGACCTGTATACAGGATCGGGCAGGCTTGGGGCTGCCGAAAAGCTAAGCACCGCCGTCAGCCGTCTGTGCTCAAACACTATCTGTCACCAACCTGCTCATACGCCTGGTTCATCTCCGCAAAGTCATCCATGTCGGCCAAGAAGACAGTGACCTTCAAGACCTTTTTCAAGGATGAGCCTGCATGGTGCAAGACTTGCTCGAGGTTGCGGACGCATTGGGTCGTGAGCTCCTTGATGCCACCCTCAACGACCTTGCCGCTGGCATCGATAGGAGTCTGTACATGTCAGCTGTGATCCAACGCCGAATGAATCACATACCTGACCACTGCAGAATACGAGGCCATTGTACACGGTTGCGGGGCTGAGGATGTGCGGAACCGCCTTCTGGTCGGGAACGCCAGTGACGAAGGAGTGCTTGATCTCGTCGGACATGTTGATCACGATGACTGGAATCGAAAGAGCACTGGGAGTGGTATGTAGATGGTGGTATTTCTGAGAGTCCTGGTCTGCTGATACCTTGATCCGTGAGCTGCCGCTCCACCTTATCCTATCCGTCTCTCGTCAACTCCCCCACCCTCCCCCACTCTCCCCCACCCGGATTTGCTATCGCGTCGTACCCGAGTCCGCTAGGACAACGCTGCGAGTATGCCGAAAACTCCTTGCGACATGGCATGAGCTGATTGAGCTACACAAGTTCGGCAGTGACCTTGTTACGTGTGCACCTTACCCATCATTATGGTCGCTCAGACAGCTACACCTTTCGCGTACAGTCCTGATGAGGGCAAACTCCGAGATGCGTTCGTTGGGACTTTACTGGATGCTCTCCGAACGCCTTGTGCGTATCACCACTCCCAGAGCTTCCTGAGCTGATGGTCTGCAGGCTTCGTAGTCGACCGTACGGTTGTCGCTCGCAACTGTGCCAAGATGCACGAGCGTGCGAGCAAGACACAGATGGGCTTCCGGGCTCATGTCAAGACGCTCAAGGTCAGATTCTACCCACTCTTAGCCTTCAGGCGCTCACTGTGCTCAGTCCAAGGAAGTGATGAGATACCAACTCCAATCTTCGAGCGGCAAATCGGACTCGATCGTATGCTCGACAATGCCAGAGCTACTCGGTGCTCTGCAATCTGGCTGTGTGGAGGATGGGCTTCTTAAGGATGTGAGCGATGGTCGACGGCGTTGACGCCGAGCTGACTTGCTAGATCTTGTACGGCCTTCCCCTTCCCATTGACAAGCTCGAAGAGTTGGCCAGTGCAGCGGATCAGCTGGCCAGACACGATGGCGTCCTCCGTGTGCTTCTTGACAGCACTGCGCAAGTCGCAGCTGTCGATAAATGGGTTACTACGGAGGGCAAGTCGCGTCGATGGTCTGCCTTTATCAAGTGCGACGCGGGTGGCAAGTGCGTTGAAAGGTTTCATAACTTGTCAACCAATTGACACTAGCCAGTCGCGCCGGCCTACCGCCTCTGTCACAAGACATGCGTGAGCTGATTACCGTTATACTGGCTTCACAGTCTATCGATATCTTTGGCTTTTACTGCCACAACGGTGGTAGGTCAGTCCTATCGAGACCGATGTGACCTAACTCGTCACAGCCTCTTACGCTTCCAAGAGCATCGGCGAGGCAGCTGGCTACCTGACCGGCGAGCTTGCCGCTGTCAACGACGCCGCAGGAGTATGCATCGAGCTCATGGGACGTGAACCAACGACGCCTTTCGTTCTGGCCATGGGGTCCACTCCAGCGGCGCATGCGGTGGCCGAGCAAGAAGCCATGGTGCCGGGCAAGCTGAACGGCGTTATGGAGTTGTTCGTCACAACCGATTTGACGATCACCCAGAGCTGATTCTGGCAGGCACGCTGGCTGCTACCCTGCTTGCGACTTGCAGCAAATGTCGACCAAGGCCATCGGACAACAAGACGTCGCCATCCGTGTGCTTTCGCGAGTCATCTCGACGTACGCTACACGCCAAGAGGCGTAAGTAACGGCTTTTGCACAGGAAGCGAGCTTACCTGGTACAGCATGTGCGATGTGGGCGGCCTTGGCATGTCTCGCGACAGCGGGCCCTCTGGCGGCTTCGGTGCTGTTGTCGATGGACCAGCGCGCGGTTGGAAGCTTGATCGAACCTCGCAAGAACACGGTCTTCTCCGCTACGCTGGTGACGAGCTGACGGCACCGAGCCTCGAGCTGGGTCAGGTGCTTGCTCTGGTCCCGCAGCACGCATGCTTGACCGCCGCGCAATTCCCGTGGTACTACGTGATCGAGGAAGGTGGAGACAAGGTCGTGGATGTGTGGGTGCCGTGGAAGTTCTGGTGAAGCACGATGAATTCATGGCTCGGTCTTGACCTCTTCCTTGATCGAGCACATGGGCTGCTCGATCTCCGTCTTGACGTGGGCCTGTGTGCCGACTGCTTCTCGTTCGGTGACGGCCTCCCGCTTGGGTTTCTTTGCCGGACTTCTTTTTTTGCCTTCTACCTTGACACGCCACTCCTCCTTTGCTTGTATGTAAGCCTCGTCCGATTCAACTCGTTCGAGGTAGTCTTCAAAGATGTGCGCCCCTCGCAGCTTCTCCTCGTCGGCGATTTCGCCGGTACGCTGCATCTCCCTGCCTGTCACTTTGTCGTATTTGCGACCACCAGGTCGTAACGCGTATCGCAGTGATCGTGTTCGACCCATCTGGATGAACTTGCGTGTAATGTCCATGCTGCAGATTTTGGTCTCAGCATCGAGTGCCAGCACCTCGTTGTAGACTTACCCGACAAAATCGCCAATTCGACGGAAATCCTCGAAGCGTCCATATAGTTCTTCAGCGCTCTTCTTGGCTGTAGCTTCGTCCTTGAACCTCCAGAATGACTTTAGCTCAGCAGAGTACGGCGGTGTTGTGAACACCCCCTGTTCACCCCGGAGAATACGGTACACCTCTGGCTGATCTCGAAAGTCTACACCAAGCGCTTGTCCAGTAGTGTGCTGTTTGTGAATTGTCCGACCACTTGTGCTTGCCGGAGCTTTGGGCATGGTTGTATAGATTCGGACTGTCCACAGCACGCTGTGATCATCGATTGGAGTGGTCGGTTCCGTGACATCATCGGCCGTGCCAAAAAGTCGACGAAAGGCCAAAAATAAATACACGGTGAGGGAGTCGAACCCACGCCGGCCGCATGGCAAGCGGCCATGATACCGTTTCACCAACCGTGTTTTTTTCTGACAATTCCGGCGGCCATGACATATAGAACGCTATTAAAGACCCGTCCTGTGTCCTACTTTCCGTGCGATCGTGCGATTAAATCACAAGTCATCATCACTGGTGTGAAAGCGACAACGCTGGACAATGGACATCACCCAAAACCTTGTCAAGATGTGATTGCATATTGTTACGCAGTCACTTATTATAGCCGCATCTCTTTGAGTATCGTTTTGGCAAGCATTTGGTATTGCCACCCGTCGCCGCCGACCCTACGGAACTGGATGCCATGCAATGGCAGCCACGGTACCTGCGCAATCACGTCAGACAAGGCGGGTGATGAAAGGTCGCAACTAACCTTGACCACGCTGATCTCAAATCGAACAATCATATCACTGTTTGCACCGCCGAACTCCCACGCATCGAATTCGTCTTCAATGAGGTCGGCTGGTGGCGCTGGTGCCCTAGGTGACGGTACAGATACACCATGTGTGCGCGATGGCGAAGCGGGGTGTGCAAGCTCGGGGTTGGTCGTGGTGCTGAAGGTGCCCGATGATGATGACATAGGACCCTTGCCCGGGGTAGGCGGCGGTGCCGGCGACGTCCCACGGCTCCGTTGTATGGTTGGCTTTGAGCTCTTACGCCGTAGACTGATCCTTCGTTTGGGACCAGCCGACATCTCCGCGAGTGACTGAGTAGTACCGCCATTCACGACCGAAGAGAGGTCGATTGACGGAACGTGTACACACTCGAAGCCGCCTTTGATGGGGCGGTGCTTGATGCCGATCCGATTCAACACTCGGTGGATGTCCTCATACAGGACAGTGGCCGACTTTGTCGACGTTGTAGCCACGCTTGGATATGTCAGCCAACTCATGGTCAAGTATGTCACGCACCTGAACAAGCCCTTGAGGTACACCGACTTGATCTCGGTTGGAGACGTGACGTTTGCGTCGACTGGCTCGTCGCTATCGAGCTCTTCGTTCTCCTCACCAATTTCTTCCTGAGCAGTACGCCAACCTGCAGCAGACGGACCCGAGGCGTCGCCGACGACTGACATTGGTCTGACCGCACGCCGTGCCGCGATTGTACCGCCGGAAGCCTTGCCAATCGAGCCAGTAATGCTCCCTGCAGAAACACGTCGCTCATGGCGGCGTGATGAGGTAGAAGATTCCATGACAGTCGCAGCACGCTTGTGCGCCAAACTTGCATCAGGTGGAAGTGAATGTGACGCGGGCAACGCCGAGGGTGTCGGAGCTGATGATGGGAATGGTGGCGCTGATGGGGATGCAGTGAGGCCGTCGCCCAGTTCCGCGGTGACGGCACCACCGGCAATCGACGCCGAGCGCGTTGGCGAGGCAGTTGGCTTGCGCGGCGATGTCCGCCGACCGCCGTCTTCTGAAGATCGTCCGAGCATCGAGCCGAAGCGTCTGACAAAGCCCGGTGATGGTTGCGTCGGTGGGTGCGGCAGCGGGCGATCAAGATCAATTGCTTCAGCCTCCTGACTTGTGCGAACAACGGCTGGCGGCATTGATGGTGAATGGGACATTGATTCGCGCACGCGCACGGCGGCCACTGAAGGTCCGGACCCCCGCTGGCTGACCGATCGTCGATGACCATTGGCAGCCTCGTCGACTTTGGCAAGGACGGCGGGCATATTGGCCACATTGCTCTGCTCCTGGTCAGCTGCAGGATGCTGCATGACAGGGTTGTGCGCGTGCGGTGCGGCGACGCCGTGCGAGTCCATGACGGCGCGCCCGCGTGGTTGCGGCCCGGATGGAATCCTCGAACCGCTCACGTCCGTTGTCGGCGATGGCGGCACTGAACCATGGCCAGGAGGGAACCTTGGCGACGAGGGGTGATCATAGCTCGAATCGGCAGCGAATGTCGAGGCGGGCGGTGGTAGATGAGGCAACTGCATGCCAAACCCTCCAGTTGGGCCGGGACCTCGGCCGTCGTTGATTCCAGGCGTATCCAGTGATAATTGGGAGGAGGCAAAGTGTCCGGGGCCGTAGACCCTCTCGCGCTCGATCTTCTCCCGCACAAGGTAGTAGATCGAGATCAAAGGGTGGAACCCACGCGTGGGGTCGAGTGGCTCTGGCTCGCGCACGGGCACCTCTGGTCCAGTCCCTGGCGTCTTGGCTGCACCGCCCTTGTCCTCTTTGCCGCTGGAGGGGAAGAGCTTCTTGCGGTAGAAGTCAAAGCCGGAGAATCGCTTACCCAGCTTTGGCTTGTGGGGCGACGAGTCGCCGGTCATCTTCTCCGTTAAGCTCATTGATGAGCTAGACGACATGCCCGCCTGTACCTGCACATCGGATAAAGGTCCACCTCGCCACTTATTGCCCTTGCGCAATGAGTCACGGCGATTCTCCCAGTCGTGCAGCACCTGCAAGTATGTGCTTGACAGCAGCACGTCACGCAACTTGGCCTCGATGTCTTGAGGCTCGCCAAACTCGAAGCCGGTCATGCCCTTGATCACATCAAGATCAAGCTCGTCGGCTCGAAGTGGTTCTCGGACGATCAGGTGGGCGTCTGGAGTCACGTCGTATCCCTTGTTCATCCACGGATGGGCGAGAACTTCGGCGAGGGTCGCTCGCTGCGATGGGTCGGTGACGAGCATGCGGCACAGAATCTGCTTGCAATCTGCGGCGAGTTAGCGAGCGCGCCACTAATGCTGAGTGTACACACCACTACTGAGCCAAGCTGGATACTCGACGAGACCTCGCTTGATCTTGGCATGCAGCGCCGGCATGCTTTGGTCATCGAAAGGCACCTTGCCGCACACCAGTACGTAAAGCACAATTCCGAAGCTCCAGACGTCGACTTCCGGACCAGTGTAGACCTTGGCGTTGAGGAGCTCGGGAGCCGCAAAGTAGAGAGAGCCGCAGAAGGTCGAGAGGTGATCAAATGGTGAATACAGGTTTGACAAGCCGAAGTCGATGATCTTGATGTTGCCTGTTTTAGAGATGAGGATGTTCTCGATTTTGAGGTCTATCGTCGTGAGTACTTGAACGAGCATTGCATGTACGACTGACCTCGATGAACGATCGAATTGCGATGACAATACTCGAGCGCACTGCCAATCTGCCGGGCAAACTTCCTCGCTGCGCGCTCTCGCAGGCGGCCGTGAGAGATGATGTAGTCGAGCATCTGGCCACCGTCGATAAACTCGAACACCATATAGTAGTGATGAGTATGAACAATCATTTCGCGCATACCGCAGACGTAAGGGTGGTGTAGCAGCATCGAGATGGATGCCTCGCGAACCGTGCGAATTTCCTTCGAGAGGTCCTTTTGTGCCGCTTTGGCCTGCTCCTCTGGGGTCTGTGCCCGGTCTGCATCTGATTGGCGTGTGTTTGGCGTAAAGCGAGGGATGATTTTGACGGCACACTAGAGAGATGAGCAATTGCTAGCCAGACATTCACCGGGACCTGCCTTTTCGCGGGTATGTTGATGACTGGCCAGCTTGACCTTGCCCATGCTACCTGCGCCGAGCGTCTTGCCGAGCTGCCAGTCTCCCACCTGCTTCCCTCTTGAGCGCGACGTTGAAGGCGCAGAGGGACCGGATCGACCATTGGAAGGTCGCTTTGCGGGTGGTTCGGCGGATGCGGGTGGCCCGGATGAAGAGGAAGGACGTGAGAGGGATACTGAACGATGGACGGATTGGGTTTCGGTAGCCATTGGACGACGAACAGGGGAGTGGTTCGGTGTACGACTGTGGGATTGTCAGCAATGGTCGTACAGTCTACAACAAGTTGGTTGTCGAGCTTGGTGTGAAAGGTGCGACGATGCCTGCAAGTCACACTGTGCACACTCTAGCACAGACCCCGCGCGGGACCTTGAGAGCTAGCACCGAGCCACTGTGCCGCACCCCGATATCTCCAATGACTTGATGCTTGACCAGACTTGGGGAAGACATACCTCTTGTCTCTCCGCCTGTTCACCGGTAGATCCCATTCATCACCCGTAGTGACCGTGCCGTTGTGAGACGGTGTCATCTGACCATACTCCTCCTGGACCCGGGTGAGCCCGCTCGGCTGCGGTGGGATGGGGATGGTCATGCCGGTCGCCGTCGCCATTGCAGCTCGTCACTCTCACCGGCGAGGCAGGCACAACTGATGGTGGAATGGGAGTAAAGGAAGCGAGTGTCAAGTGGCCGTGCGTATGGCCGATCCGCACGGAGAGCTAGCGGTACACGATGCTAGCTGATAGCGACCGAGTCGAACACTTGCTGCGATTGTCCAAGGAGGGTCGACGATGGATCCACCTCAGCGTTCGCACTCGCGGCGGGAGTCGTTCGGTGACGAGAGCGACGTGGCAAAACAAAGGGTGTCGCCCTGACTTCTCCAATGTTTTGTCGACTTCGCAAGGATAGCAAGGAGCTCACAGAATGAGTGAAGCAGTGTGTAGATGACTGCGGTAGCCGCGCAGGTGTCGTACTGTTTCATCAAGAGGCCGTAGCGGTGCATCAAACGTGGCACCGCAGGTGATCGCGTCAGGGCTGAACACCAGCTCTGCCGCTTGCGGCGAACATCAACTCAGCGTATGTAGCCCAGCTCAACGATGCACTGGCCCTATCTGCACTCAGGATGCCTTGCGTAAAGGAGCCATCCGAAGTCCTTGTCTCGTGGAACCAACCCCTTTATTCCGGATGCCTTGGCCAAGAACGTTGGTTCGATACGCCACCATCTTTCAGTTTGCCGTGTCGATACCAATGCTGGCGAGTCATCGCGGCCAGCTAAACATATATACATCTCCTTGTCGCATAAGGTTTGTCCGTCTCCGTCTCCAATTGTCCATAGTCTGACGCCGACGCCGAATGTCTTGTACAATGTCGGCTCACCGATCGGCGAGAATGTCCACCACCAGGACGTTGTCAGACCTAATGACCTGATCGAGGATCTTGACGGTCGGAATGTACGTCTGGATAAAGTTGACATACGTGTTGTACTGGTCGACGCGCCCGTCGTGCGACTGCATGAACTAGCGCACTGTCATCTCCGCCTCGGCAAGGGTAGCTTGCCTGACCGTTTGTCGCGTAACGGAGACGCAAGCGCGGATAGGATGGTGGGAACGTAGGTGGGCTCCATGATACGATAAAAGTGAGAGATAAGTGATATAATAAGTACGATGATGTTCCTATCCCACTGAAGAGAGCGGCTCCTACATATATATTTCCTGCTGACTGTGACGGCCTCCCAGCGGTGCCAAGATAAGACTTTATCATTCCCATACTGTTCCTTCAGATTGCTTGATTGGACACCCAAGCAGCAAGTGCGCCAGCACCCGAGCAAGTGGGGCTTCCCCGCTCCGGGCGAACGTCGCACTGTTTCGGACAAACTCTTCACATTGCGCATGCAGCATCTCTTCGGAACGATCCGCGTGGTGATCGGCGTGATCAGCTGGTAGACCACTAGTGTATGATGCAAAATTCGAGGGGAGGATGCATCCGCGCCATGGATAGGTCTCAGAAGTTTGTATGTCACCGGGGACGTCGCGCTTAGCAATGTTCCAGTCGGGGAGTACATGCCGCACTTCGGCAGTGGTGCTGTACTCTCGTGCCGACGGCCACCGGGTCAATTGGCGGCTCGATCGGGTCTGTTGTCTGATCGGATTCCTCACGAACTGGGGCAATTCCGCTCGCGTTGGTGTCTAGCGGACTACTATGGTATCATATCGATCTGACTAAGATCTGCGCCGAGGGCAGGATAGGGAGCTCGGGCGACCGCTGTCCTTCACATTGTAAAGCTGATTCACTGCACTGTATCCAACTGCGTTATAGCACGAGCTCGGGCTTCAATGGGCTACATTGAGATAGATCTAGGCCAACCCGGCGTCCTTCATGGCCTTGAGCATCAAGTCACCGATCTGAGCCGGCGAGTCGGCAATGATGGCGCCCGCCTTCTCCAACGCCGCCGTCTTGTCGCTCGCGGCACCCTTACCGCCCGAGATGATGGCACCAGCGTGACCCATCCGACGGCCTGGGGGCGCGGTACGACCAGCGATGAACGCAACGACAGGCTTGGGCACCTTGCGCGTCTTGTTGTATTGCTCGAGGTACGCAGCCGCGTCCTCCTCCATCGAACCACCAATCTCACCAATGAGGACGATACCCTCGGTACGCGGGTCATCGAGCAGGACCTTGACGACGTCAATGTGCTGGGTGCCGGGGAACGGGTCACCGCCAATGCCGACGGTGAGCGACTGGCCAAGACCGGCGAGGGTCGTTTGGCTACTGTGGTCAGTTCACGGCTCCTATGAAGTACCTGATGACGCACTTGACAGCCTCGTAGGTCAGGGTACCGGATCGCGAAACGACACCAATCTTGCCCTGTGAGAAAATGTGGCCAGGCATGATACCCATCTTGCAGCCCTCGGAGATGATACCCGGGCAGTTACCACCGACCATGCGCGATTTTGACTGCGACTTGAGTGCGTTCATCACCTGAAGAAAGAGTTAGCTCAGGTCAATCATACGTCCGGCATTGTGCCACCGCCGTGCTAATGGTAGTCTGCAATGGCCACAACTCGAATAGCAATCCGACGCTTTGTGTCGAGGCCGCAGCGCAACAGACATTTGTTGCAGCTCAGACTGCGGTAGCCATAGCGAAGAGGCGCAGCTGGTCGCGACCCATCTTCTGCCATCTAGGCCCGTCGTACTCGCATTTGCCACAGAGCATACCACTCACCCTGATTTGGTCCCTCTGCGGGATACCCTCGGTAATGGTGACGATGAGCTTGATCTCCTCCTCGATAGCCTCAATAATAGCGTCGGCGGCGAATGGGGGAGGGACGTAGATAACAGTCGCATCCGGCTGAGCCGCCTTGACGGCGTCACGGACGGTGCCGAAGACGGGAAGACCGAGGTGGGTCTGGCCAGCTTTCTACGAAGTCCCTTGTCAGCTCCTTTGCTTTCCTCTATGAACAGATTTTGATGAACCTTGGGGTTGGTACCACCAATCATGCGGGTACCGTACTCGATAGCCTGCTGAGCATGAAAGGTTCCCTACGAGAGCGTTCATCAGCCGTCTGCTAGAAGAAAGGGAGTTTACTAACAGTCTTGCCGGTGAAACCCTGAACGAGGACCCTCGTGTCCTTGTCTGCAGCGCATTTGGATCAGTGGTGTGTACAGTCGTCGTGGTCGATCAACACACTGATGAGCAGGTTCTTGATCGTATCCTCATAGCTTGCCCGCTTGGCCGTCGACGAAAACGCACGGGCCGCGCCTGGTGAACCCTATCAGTTCCACGAGCCTGGTGGCATTATGGCGTACGTACCGAGCGTCTGGTTGGCAGTTTTGAGAGTGGTGCGGAGCATGGTGTATGTTGCTGGACTGGAGACGGCAGCGGGTTCAAGAGGTAGTGAACTCGACGGAACACACGGAGTGTGGCACTTTTGGCTGGAGAGCGGTTTGGGTGTGCGTCACCAGCTTCAATGTGCTCTCACGACCGTGCAAACACGGCTGGCAGGGTTTCATTGACTGTATCGTAACCACGAGAGAATACTTTGGGATTCTATGCAGCCCTTTGTCCATTTTGTCCTCTTACTCGCCCTCAACTGCACAGCGGAGATGTTCGGCGACGCAGTAACAAGTCATGTGACCAGCACTTTGGACGATCGCGTCCTGCGCCTGCTTTCCTTCTGTACGCGCGCCACTGGCAAAGTGCGTATAGTGCCAAAGTGCGCTGGAGAGCTGACAAAGGTATGCAGCATCGCAGTGAGATATACCATCGAAGCCCCGCTGACTGAATTGGCTTAGGGCAGTCTTCGGCGTCACTTAGGTACTGCGATGCGCGTCCATCCTGCTAGATAATTTCCGCTCAAACGGCCTTCTTATTTCAAGAGCATCTCGCTGGGCAACTCAAACCCCAAGAAGAGGGATTTACGGTGCCAAAGAGCTTGCCACCATGCTTGCTCGCTTGCTATTGCTGGCGCTCGCTGTGCCCCTCAGCACCGCCTTGACCCCGTCCGAGCTCCGACAACGGTCAATCTACCAGGTGTTGACAGACCGCTTTGCGCTTTCGCCAGCGCCTACATATCTGGACTCGTCGTCACATCCAACCCCTGGGGACGACCAATGTTCTCTGCAGCCGCCAGCCTGGGCACCATGCGACCCAGCGCACAGACAGTATTGCGGCGGCACGTGGAAAGGGATTCAGAATCGTCTGGGCTATATCCAGGGCATGGGCTTTGATACAGGTCAGCAGTCCTCTTCCTTTCTTCGACCGACATGAAGGCGCTGACCGGCGCGTCGCAGTGTGGATATCACCAATCGTGGCGAATGTCGAAGGCAAGGCCAGATGGGGTGAAGCGTGGCATGGTTCGTCTTGAGGATGGGTGTCGCTGCTTGTGTACTGACCATCATTCAGGCTATTGGGCCACCGATATCTTTAGTGAGCTCACGAAATCCTGTTCTGTCCACCGTTCTCGTGCTGACATGCGCTAGAGTTGAATGCTCACTTTGGTACGGCCCAAGACCTGCGTGACCTCTCCACGGCGCTGCATGATCGGGGCATGTTCCTCGTAGTCGACATTGTGTGCTGCATTCTTAACGCCACTGCGCCGGCTGATTATCGTAGGCCGTGAATCACCTCGGCCGCCCGACCGACACAACCCCAACCGGGCCCTTCACCTTCCCAGATGATTTCCACCCCTACTGCGCAATCAGCGACTATTCGAACCAGTCGCAAATAGAGCAGTGCTGGCTCGAACCCGACCTCGCAGACCTCGACACTGAATCAGAGCGCGTCGTAGCGATCCTGTATGCGTGGATCAAGCAACTCGTGCGCGATTACGAGATTGATGCCCTGCGTGTCGATACCGTCAAGCATATCAGACGTAGCTTCTGGCGTGGCTTTGAAGAAAGTGCCGGGGTCGCATGCTTGGGCGAGGTATGGCATGGAGGTGCGCGCGCTAGACAGTGATGCAAAGAAAGGCAGCTGATCTGCCGGCAGATCCGAAATACCTGGCGCCCTATCAACAAGACATGAGTGCTTTGTTGGACTACGCGACGTTTTATCATCTTCGGTATGCTGTTCTCGAGTGCATGTGAGACTCCCGCTCACGCACCCATAGCCGTGCGTTTGGGTCCCCCAAAGGATCAATCCCCGAACTTGTCAAGATGGCCCGAACAGTGCAGACAAGCTTCTTAGTCCCCAGCTTGATGTCTGTCTTCCTCGAGTAAGCTCAACATTTCAAGTGGGAACCCCACTCACGTATCACGCAGTAACCATGATAACCCGCGGTTTGCCCACGACGTCTCGGATCCGGTTGTATGTATGCCCTTGAATGGTTCGACAACGCTCACACAATGACTTATAGCTTGTCAAGAACGCCGCCATCTACCCCCTTGTGGGTGATGGCATTCCACTTGTCTACCAAGGTCAAGAAGTGGTTCGTGAGGTGTTCCAGTGTAATCGGACGAGCACTGATGTGCGTACAGGGCTTGACAGGCGGTGATGACCCGTTCAACCGCGAAGCCCTGTGGCTGAACGGCTTTGAGTCGACTGTGAGTAGCATGAATGGCGTGCAACCGTGACTGACACCGTCGCGTCAGCCCATGTATCAAGTATATGCCAAAGTCAACGATGCTCGACAACAAGCAAGTCTCGCCAATGAAGCATTTCATTCATCCTCCGTACGTACATTGAGCCCACTCGCCACACGAGACCGATCTCACACATCGGCAGATGACTCCGAGTGTTCTCTCACAGCACGAACTAGCCATCGCCAAGTTCCCACTCCTCACAATCTTATCCAACGCCGGCTCACACTCGCCCTTTCGCGCCCTCATCTTGACCAGTCAGCAAGCTGGCCACTTGCCACTGACTACCCTCGTCGACGTGCTTTCGTGCGATGTCTTCAAAGTGGACTGGCGCGGCCGTCTACGAGTCACCGTAGTACGCGGCGAACCGCGCGTTCTGCTGCCCATCAACGCACGAGGCAAAGCGTGTCCCGGCCTGCGCACCACCAGCCCCAGGAGTTCATTGGCGCGTATCGCGCGCTCGTCGTGGTTCCGCAAAGGATCTGATCTGTAGCTTGTCATTCAGGAATAACGACTACATGTACCATACAACACTGCATTGCAATGCACGCATCGATGACCGCAATGAATGACTACAACACAACTGTGAACGCTTCGCGTTCCTCTGCTTCCAGCATTACAGCCTGGAAGCGCGCATCCAGCTCTGCCTCCTCGTCTAGCCCGACAGCTCGTGCAGGCGGCGCATAATCAACCCCTCGTCGAGCTGCTCTTTTGCGCCGGATGCTGCGCAAGTCAGTCCCGTCAATCACGGTACATCTGGCCATGACGTACCGCTCCAACTCTGTTTCGCGTCCCTCTCGCCACTCTGCAAGCTCCTTTTCCACTCGAACGAGCTGCTCTCGCTTTTCTTCCTGTATTCGCACCCGCGCATGTTCGTCGTACGTGGGTGTAGGACAGCCCGCTTTGCGCAATACCTCGGGTGCCTCCATGTGGTCTGGAGTTCGTCAGACTACAAGACGAAGCAAGAAGGGACTCACTTGACGTGTTGGTCATCCGGTGCGCAAAGGTACATTGCCACCCGGGCCCGAGCACGAACTCGCCACCGAGCTGCGTGAGTGTTCCTGGATCGCCAAGAGGAAACTTGAACAGCCCGTTCTGCGCATACGATTCAGCCCAATTGCTTGAGTTGTGACAGGCTCAGACGTACTCCGATCCCGTGCACAAGCTGACCGGGGACACCACGAGTGTTGTATGCCGCGCGCTCTTTCATCGGCCCAAAGTCGTTCGTCATCTTGGTCATGCTGCACCGTTAGCCAGGTGTCGCCCTTATGGTATATCGAATTTACCCCATGAGCTGATAAAGCCGCCGTGGACCATCAACGTAGACCGGGAAGGGGCATTTGAACAGTTCTAGTAATGATCAACCGGTGTCCATACGAGGCCACTGGGACTCACCTCGATACTTTTTGATAATACGCCACGAGCCATTAGAGATGCTGCTCTTGTAAGCTGAAGCCTACCGTCGTCACAAGACGTACACAATAACGCGAATGCCGGCTTTCTCGATCGCAGCCGGATCAAGAAGGGACAGAGAGGCGAACATGTAATCTTGACCTAAGCACTACGTCAGCATACATGCTATCGTGAACTCAGGGTAGGAACATACATTGACCGCACCAAAAGTGCCGAATGAAGAACACGACCGTCTTCTTGTAGCCAGTCTGTTGACGCAGACCGGCATTGTCGGAATCCTTCGCCCTCGCTTTGCCCTTGCCTGTTTCCAGCCGCGACTCAGCAGGGGTAGTCATAGTACCGACGGGACCAGCAAAGACTTCAGAGAAGCGCACATAGTCGCCCTCCTCATCGCGCAGCATGCACGTTCCTGCCTCCCACAGCCGCCGTTTACTCGGTAGCCTGTCCACGTCGAAGGTCTCGTCCTCGGCAGCATTCTTCTTCTTCGAGTCCTTGCGAAACGCTTTCAGAGGCGACGACCCCTTTGCCCAAGTTGGTGGCGCTCGGCGCTCAGCCTCACCATCAAGGAACTCAAGCTCGTGCTCAACATCCCATGTCTCGCCGTGCGGTTCTGCAGGTTGAGAACTAGACCGTGGTGTGACAGGTAGTACACTGGACTCGAGCGACGGCTGCACCGAGGACGTGCGCTCGACGCGAGATGACGAGGTATTTTCGAGCAGAGGTACAGGTGGCAAATTCTTCTCCCGGGTCGCCTGGGACCATCCCTGTAGGTCTGCGAGTTCGACATCGAACGATCCGTCCTCGGAATGGACTGGAAGGGGAGGTACGCGCGACGGGGATGAAGCGCTGGAAGATGCAGACGGGATTCTTGCTCCATGAGTTTTGGTATGATCGATGATTATCGGTCGTTGCGAGGGGACTCGGCGCCTTGGCGGAGGCAACGGCGCACTGCTGTTTGCCGATTTCGTTTCACCGGTATCCCTTGCCGGGTCATAGAACAGGTGATCGACGACAGGTACAGGCAGAGCCGGTGCAAATACGCCTGGGGTTGCATGCGGTGTTGCCGACGAGTTGGAGCTCAATGGGGATGGGGTCAGTTGAGCGAAGGGATGATCCGAGGGTAGTTGCGGAACAGGCTTGCGTCGGACTGACGGCGACCGTGCTGGGGAGCGCGGCACGACGATAGGGACCGCAAGAGGAGCTGGCCGAGGTGGAGACATGTCTGTCGACGGCGAAGGGGGCAACGGTTTTGCGTAGAACTGGTGGCGGACGTCATGACGGGTGAAAGCAGGCGATAAAGTCATTGACAGTCAGCGCCGTTCAGTCTCTTGCAACAGTAGCCGATCGTCTCACCAGACTTTTGCACTCGCCAAACGTCCAGCCGAGCTAGTCACGATCGCAGAGTACGTAGCTCAGGAACTCTTGCGCCAGCCTGCAATTAGTCCGGGACCGGGCTGACCGAGGTGCGATGCGTTTCCCTCTCTTGCTTCAGCAGCGAATACCTCAAAGGGAATGTCCAGTTACTGAACGAGCGCTACGATTTTGACGGTCTCGAGCGGCGGCGATCCACAGGCAATCGGCAGCCCTGTCTCGGTTCAAATCCAGGCCCGGCATAGACTTTTTCGGCGCATCATTGCAAAGTTACGAGAGCGCGTGGACCGCTCCGAACGGGACGGCGCCGGGCACGGCAGCATGCTGAGAGCAGCAACATGGGGGACTGACCCTCAGGCACCTTCGTCCGAGTGTAGTGTATCCTGCGAGATCAGCGTTATGGACTGTGATGAGAGCATCAGGTACACATGTAGCAACGGCCATTCCATAATCCAACGTCGACCGACCAAGAACGCTCTAGATCTCGTGTGCAAGTGTGCCAAGGGTTCATTGTCAGGATCTGCAGCAAGCCATACATCGCCGCGTCAAACTTCTTCCCTTCTCTGTATCCGACCCCGACCTAAGCCGAGAGCTTGGCACGGAGGGCGTCCTTGAGCGCCTGGCCGTCCTTGGCGAAGCCGCGGATACCCTCGTGGAGCTATCGGGTGTCAGCGTTATGAACTCTCAACCCAATGGGGCGGGTATGGCTGATTGCGCGATGCCGCAGAAGGACGTGCGCCAGCAGAGCTAATATAGCTAGCCTCGGCGAAATGCCTCGCGCAGCCGACAACGCAAGGCTGGCCCTGCTATCTGATCCACACTACAGATTCGGAACTTGTCATCGCTTAATCAGAAATACTGATACTGCAGACGCGTACGCGAATCTATAACGGAACCAGCATGCAAGGCGGCCGCTGTCACACGACATGCTTTACTGATTGCACGGAGGCCTGTCCCGAACCCAGGCAGGGCAGGCCTCCATGCAGGCCTAAGAGCCACTATAACACGGACGCCACATCACCCACTGGAACCCCGACGCAAACTCACCTTCTCGAACGCCATCTGGTCGGCAAGGAGCTCCCAGCGGAACTTGGCCTCGTCGTCGATGTACGAGACCTTGTCGATCGGGGCCCGGTCGGCCGACTCGGACTCGAGCTTCTTGGGCACGGGCTCGTTCGAGTTCTTCCTATAGACGAGGCGTGTGTCAGCTCCCGTCTACCCGCCCAAGTGTCGGGAGGCGATGCAAAGGCTCTAGCACAACGTACAGCTCCTCGAGAAGCTTGGGCGCAATGGTGAGGTAGTCGACGCCGGCAAGCGCCTTGATCTCGCCAACCTGTACGAGGGGGCGTCGTTAGCCTCTGTTGCGGCAAGGGACTGTGTCCGGTATTGCAGCTTACGTTACGGAACGACGCGCCCATGACAATGGTCTTGTAGCCGTGCTGCTTGTAGTAGCTGTGTGGGATCAGTAGGTGTCTGTGATGGTGCATGTACGCGACACCAACTTGAAGATCTTTTGGACCGACTTGACTCCTGGGTCGGTCTCGCCAGTGTACTCCTCACCGGTCGCCTTCTTGTACCAGTCAAGGATACGGCCGACGAAGGGCGAGATCAGAGTGACACCGGCCTCGGCGCAGGCAACGGCCTGACCGAAACCGAAAAGGAGGGTGAGGTTGCAGCTTTATGTACGTCAGTTCTGTACAATGAATCATGCAATCAAAGACTGACTGGATGCCGTGCTGCTGCTCGAGTTCCTGAGCAGCCTTGATACCCTCGTAGGTCGACGCGAGCTTGATGAGCACACGGTCCTTGGAGATACCAATCGACTCGTAAAGGGCAATGAGCTCCTTTGCCTTTTTGATGTTACCCTCCTTGTCGAACGAGAGGGTGGCGTCGACCTCGGTCGAGACACGGCCAGGGACAATGGCAAGGATCTCCTTGCCGAACTCGACGAGCTGCAGGGGGGTCAGCTTGAGCTAGAGCTGGCCGTATCACGCACGAGACGGTCGGTGGCAGCCTCGACCTGGACCTCGATGTCGTTAGATTGCTCCTTGGCGTACTTGATAGCAACGTCAATGACGCGCGAGCTGGAAAGAAAAAAAGTCAGCAGGCGGGCTAACGCGAGGTTATCTCCGGCGGCACGGACTACTGGGGGAGCTTGGACGCCGCGACTGTCGTAGAGGGTTAGCTGCTGTTGTATCATGCAAATGTGCGACTCACGGATCAACGAAGGGTTGGTGGTAGCATCCTGGGGCTGGTAGGCGGCAATGGACTCGAAGTCACCAGAGTCCGAGACGACGACGGTGCCGGAAGCCTTGAGTTCTGTTCAGACCGTCTGATCAGTACCGCTCATGGATGCATATTGCCGTAGCCCAACGTACGTTCGAGAGAGTTGGACATTGTGAGTATGGACAGTGGTAGTGGTTGAGTGGAAAAGAAAGCCGTCGAAAGGTGCGGTGACGAGCGACGGCAGTTGGCTCAAACGGGGGCAGCACTTAAGCACGGTTCAGTCGGTCGCGGCCCGATCTTGCCGTGTGGCGCGGCGGAGCTTACCGTCCGCTCCAGTCTGGCCAGTTGTGCTGGTCGGTCAACTGGGTAGAGTACTCCAAGCTGTCTTGCAGCACTCCCCTCCAGCAGCGAGCGCGACAGCAACCTGTCCAATTCGCCACCGGTCAGCAGGTGCAACAGCCACGCCCACGGTGAAACTCGGCGCGGTGACGTCAGGCTCGGCCGAAGCGGCACAGGGGGCCATGCTAAGGCTAGCTTGGTGATGGTCTGCGAATGGTCTGAGACGGTATACATGCGTGTGTGCGGTACAGCAAGAGCAAGAGGGTGATACAAAGAGGGAACCAGCACAGGCAAGGGTTGGCGGAGTTCGAACTTGGTTAGCACTATGGTGCACAGTCAGCTCGTGGATCCATCTCTTCAGGGGTGGAGTTGGCTCACGCAGGGGATGGGAATGATGCAGATATCGCAGCTGTCACCAGGCTGTCAGTATCCGATTCCTGACGCAGCCTCGTTGAGCACACTGACCGGCAAGGTAGGATAGCTGATCAAGTCGTAATCATCAGCGACGGACCATGGGTACACGGCTCAGCACTCACGCAGACCACAGAACTTGCCGGGGCAGCCACCGCGTAGCCGCATGACCTCATTTATCTGCTTCGACTCTCCCGCTGGCGCGTTCTTGGGGTCTGTAGGATCACGGCGTCAGCTTGGCATGTTCACCACGTAGCATAAACTGTGCTGTAGCCATGCTACGCACCCATTCGAGACCCGATCACAGGCTGCGTTTGGATCGTCTTTGCCTGCGAGCTCGATTCGACCGGCTGCATGCCAATCATTGGCTGTGTAGTCTTGATGCCAGCTACCATTCTGTCGCCCTGTCGCTTTCTCAAGTGTATCGGTCTGAGTCAACTGAAGGGCTGAGAGGATCAACTCGAGATGCGGTACGCAGCATCCTTTGCTCGCAGTTTGCGGTGCGCTCGTGACGTCATGCCACGCATCTGTGCCCAGCGGCACGTCGGCGCCGTCACTCTATCGCCGCTTCCAAGTCTTCATACAATGCAGAGTAGAGCATGCGCGACTCACGAGTGCGCGCCGACTTGTCAAGACTATGTACACACTGATGCAGAGGGCAGCGAGCGAGGTGAGGCGAAGGTGGCGCCACGTCGTAGATGTCTATGCACGTGCCTGCACGACGAAACGACCATCACAAATGATACACGCGCTCGTAGCTATACACGCGTATGCAAGGCCGGAAACTACTTTTACAGCTGCATGCAAAGGTCAAGCCTGCTTCGACTACTGCGTATAGGGGCGAAGCGCAGGGTCCTTTGAGCCAAGGCAACGCACAGGCGCCTTGTTTATTGCTATCGCCCTACTCTACGCGCTGCCGTTGCTTACAACTGCCGCAGTCAGTCGGAATTCGACGAGATGTCAAGTGATGAAGCATCCCGTTCAGGTGGTGCGCCAAAGTGCCACCCTCATACTGCGATTACCGTTTTATCGCCCGCGAACATTTCCGTGCGCGTCCCCGGCCCCGTGCTATGGACCGTAGATTGGGGTGGTGGGTGGTGGTTGCTGTAGTAGCATTGTGAGCACAGCACGGTGCAGGCCTGCCAACAGCCTATCCACCCTCACGATCCAGCCAGGGCGATCCAAGACGCAACTCAGCGGCCTATCCGTTCTATCTCGACGCGATCACCGACGGGAGCAAAGGGAAAGGAGCCAAGGCCGTCGGATAATCAGCCGTCGGTCGAGCTCGAGCTCACGCAGAGTTTGGCACGGCACAACTGGTTGGTAGCGTAGGGTACGCCAACCCCGAGCCGTTTCAGCCTCTCTAGCGGCAGCTAGCTGACCGTGCTCAGCTCGGCTGGCATGGCGTCCTTTTTCGCCTCGCTGTTTGGCTCGGCGGGCTCGACGGCGCGCGACGCGCGGTATGGCCAGCACCGGACGGCGATGAGCTCGACGTTTGATGCGTTCAGCTTGCCAACGGCAAGGCAGGCAGATGATAGTCGAAACCCTAGCCCCGGATTGGACCCGGTGCGTGCCAAGACGTAGAGACGGGTGAAGAGGAGCTGATACGTTTGGGCTGTAGCATTCGCGCGATGGCTCGCCAGGACCCAGCAGGCGGACTTCAACAGGCTACTCGTACCCTCCACGCTCGGCCGTCAGACCGACTTCCGAAGTGTACGACTATGCGGGCGCACGCACACTCGACGCTTCATCCTCTGCCGTGCTGGCAGACAGTCCCGCTCGCGGCGGGTACAACAGTCAAACACCATCAACCTACTACCCACCACTGCATCTCACTTGGCAGCGAATCCGCGCCGCACTCGCAAACCACTTTCCCGAACTGCTAGAGACTCTAAATTCGCCCGTGCCGATCGAGGCCCTGACGACGTTTGAACGTGAGCTCGGCGCCCGGCTCCCGCCTGCCGTCCGAGAATCCTTACTCGCCGTCGACGGCCAAGACGGTCTCGGTCATGACGATGGTCTCTTCTTTGGCCTCCACCTGCTCAGCCTTGAAGATGTCACACGTGAATGCTCATTTTGGCGTTCCGTCGAACACGATCCAGCATCCGGCGCCAACAAGCAGCTACTCCTCACCATGGCTTCGATCCCACCCGATTGGATCCAACATCGATACGCGTGTCGTGGCTGGATCCCACTCATCTCGGATCGTGCGGGCAACTATGTCGGTGTCGATCTCGACCCTGGCCCAGGAGGCAGCTACGGTCAAGTGATCGTCTTTGGCCGTGACTTTGACCGCAAGTGCGTTTTATGGCGCGGCGACGGGATCGGCGGCTGGGGTCGCTGGCTCGCCGCGTTTGCCGACGACCTCGAGTCGGGCGATGGCTGGGAAATTGAAGGATCAGGAGGTGGTGGGTCCGGCAGTGGGCGGAATTCAGACGATTCAGAAGACGACGTTGGGTATTCTGGCTATTATGCTGGCTCTGGTGTCGGTGCTGGCGACAGCTATGGCGAGGGAACGGGTGGGATGCGACTCAACGGCCCGTACCGCGGCTGGAGCGTACTCGAAGCGTGGTGGGATCGCAGCACGGCGCGTTGGGAGGAAGTCGGGCTCGGGATGGACGTGGACGCGGTTGAGCGCGGGCTGCAAGAAGCCGAGCGGATCGCGGCCGGTCCAGACGGCCCAAAGAGCGGTGCTGTGGAAGGGCTTGGCTTTTCCGGGATGCGGATTGGCGAGACGAATGCGGCTCAGGTCGAGATCCCAGGTGAGTGCAGCAATCGAGGGCGGGATGATGGACTGAGCGACGTAGTCATCAGCTCGCCGAGACCCAGTAGTGAACCGGCAGCGGGTCCTCCGACGCCGACGCCAGGACCAGATGACGCTCTGTTACCGCCTGCATCACCCCCTCATCCTCGGCAGCCGTCCACGGCACCGTTACCTTCGAAAGCATCCTACGAAGCCGAGGTCACTGATACCCGTGGCCCCGCGTCGCCCTCTCCCATCCGGCTCATCACGCCGTACTCGCCCGCCCTGAACCAACCTGAAGACGCGCAGCCGAGTCATCCGCTAGCTCGATCGCGCTCACCTCCGCGCAAAGACTCTGGTTTCCTGTCTCCACCTAGCACTTCTCCACCGCGTTCAAGGAGGAAAGAGCGCGAACACACGCCCGCGCCCGCTCCGAGCCCAATCGACCTTCCGACGCGTGCAGACGTTCAAGCCGCTCAAGCCGTGCACCGCGCAGAGCAGTCTGGCCTTCGCGGAGGCTGGGTCATGAACCTTGACGCGGCGCCGATCCCACGGTTCGGACGGACGAGCTCGGAGCGTGAACATCCCGACGGCAACGAAATGGTCGATATCGATCTCGAAGGCGGATCGCGGGAACGCTTTGGCAGTCCCAAGATTGGCGACGACGAGTGGCGCCAGCAAGAGCGAGCGCTCGCCCACGTCGGTCTGGAACAGCGTCGGGTCTCGAGCCCCAACATTATCGGGCAATCGCGTACCCCGAGCCCGCTGTCTGTCGAGACGACGTTTGACTCTGGCGAGCAGACGCCGAAAGCGACGACGCCGGGCATCCTGACGCAGAATGAACTCCCTCAAGTCCCGCGTTCAGTCTTTGACGCGGCCATCCGCAAACCGCCACCGATTGCCGTCGGTGACGACCGGCGGACAAAGAGTCCTGGCCCGGACCCCGAGCTCGAGGTCGTCAGGTTCCAAGGCAAGAGGATGGAGAGGGAATCGAGTATCGTCAGCGTCGATTCGAACGATGAGCTGCTGAATGGCGCAAACTCTGCGTCGTCGATCTCGAGCAGCCCGGCAAAGATGAGGATCGAGGCGGACGGAGGCCTCGAGCTTGCATCGCCTGTTGCGATCGAGGACAGGTAGTGGGATGATTGGGATGACGCGACGTCTATGCATTGCCATGATTACCCTAGGAAAGCGTCGACGTGAGCCGGGCGCTGCGGTCCCTACCGGCTGCAAGGAAGGAAGAATCCCGGCCACGTCAATGCCACGCGGGAACCAAACTCCTTCGACTCACCAGCTCGACTTGCAGCGCTCGCGGTTTGCACTCGACAATCGCAATGCCTCCCAAAAAGCCAGCGACGGCATCCAAAGCAGATGCCAAGGCCGCAGCCAAAGATACCGGTGTCGACGAGGCCCCGCTCCAAGCCGTCGTGCTCGCCGACTCGTACAATCGTCGGTTCGAAGTCCTTTGTCAAGACCAGCCAAGGGTATGGCGGCCTGTCTCTGTGCTAGCGATGCATGCTGATACCCTAATCAGTGCCTGCTCCCGCTCTGCTCCACACCTTTGCTGTCATGGACGCTCGAGAGTCTCAGCTTGAGCAACGTCAAGCAGGTGTTCATCTTTTGTGGTGTGCACTCGGACAAGATCCAAGCTTTCGTAGAGTACGTCAACTCGGTCCACCTCGCTTGGAATCTCGCTGATAGACTGCAGAAACTCGCCGTTCCGCTACAAGCTCCAGATCCAGTGCTTGACGTCGCGCACGGCGCAGTCGGCCGGCGATGCGCTGCGCGAGCTAGACGCAATGCAGGTCCTCAACCATGACAACCCGTTCCTGCTTCTCCACGGCCCCGTCATCAGCAACTTCAACCTCGAGCAGATGGTTCAGGCTCACAAGAAGCAAAAGGAGCGTGATGCCAACTTTATCATGACTGTCGGTGTGGGCAAGGGCGGTCGGTGAGTTGTGCCTGGAGGGCTTCATGGTCGAGCTGACATGCACAGCAAACACCCCGAGTCACCTCTACTGCTCGTTCATCCTCCCACCAATCGGCTGCTGCACTACACGCAACACCCACTCTCGCCTCGCCAGAAACGCTACGCTTTCCCCGCAAACCTGCTGATCGACCCGTTCCCTGGCGTGGACTCGTTCGAGATCTGGTCAGGAAACCATCGGGACCTGGGAATCGACGTGTGCGAAGCAGACGTGCCGGCGCTGTGCACGGAAAACTTTGACTACCATGACCTGCGGCGTGACTTTACCACCGGCGTGTTGACGAGTGAGTTGCTCGGCAAGAAGATTGGTGTGTACCGCGTCGGGTCGGAACAAGGCAAGGCGGGTCGCGACGAAGGTCGCTATGTGGACAGAGTGAGAGATACTCGGACATTTGGAGACATCTCGTGCGTGTCCTCTGAGCGACGTGACAATGTGCAGTGCACTGACGACACAGACGCGATGTCCTCCGCCGCTGGGCGTTCCCGCTCGCCCCAGACCTCAGCGAACCAGGAGGAGTTCAATACGAGCTCCGCCGCGGCAACATTTACATCGCGCGAGACAATGTCGTTCTCTCCCGAACCACCACACTCATCGGCCCGTCTCTGATCGGTCCACGGACAACGCTATCGCACAACACTCGGATCTCGCAGTCGACGTTGGCGGCCGACACTCTCATCGGCACCGGCTCGTCCATCACCGGCTCCTACATCTTTGACAATGTCCGGATCGGACAGTACTGCGTGCTCGAGGAATGCATGGTCGGTGCCGGCGTCGTTCTCGAGGACAATGTGGTCGTTGGCCGTGGCGTACTGCTCGGACCCGGCGTCAAGCTTGGCAAGGGTGTGAGCGTGCCAGCGTTTACGCGTATCGGACGGGATCGCTGGAAGGAGGATTCGTGGGGTAGCGACGAGGAAGAAGAGGAAGAGGATGAAGAGGAGAAGGGTATGTGGTTTTACAAACGCGTTTGGTCGAGCTAACCCTTCCAGCTGAACGGTTGGCGGTCCTCGGACCCGACTCGCTCGGCTTCCTGTGGCCGAATGAAGAAGAGCAGCTGGAAGAGGACAGTGACAGCGATGGTGAAGACCCGTACGAGCACCCACGGAACAAAAGACTGCTTCAACTCGGCCGGCGGCTATCAGATGTCTCGTCCGATGATGACACGGCGTCGACCCTGTCCATCGCCACCAGCTCTGAAGGTGGTTCGCCCATATCTCTCGCCTCCTCCGCTTCACTTCCCGACATTCCATCACTCGACATCTCTACGGGTCCGAAGCCGAGCGCCGCGTTCCACGCCGAAGCGTCTGCAAGTCTGGCGCGTGCGTTTGAAGACGATCACGACTGGGAGGATGCGCTGCTTGAACTCCGCACACTGGTCATGGGCTACAATGCGGGTGTCGAAAGCGCCCGTTCAGAGGTAGTCAACGCCATCCTTGGCGCCGTCCAAGTCGAGGGTCAGAACGTCATGCAAGTCAAGACGGACGCCGTCAAGCTTTGGCGCAAGTGGGGCGGCATGGTCGAGAAGCTCAGCGAGGATATGGTCGACGCGGTTTTGGCTGTCCAGGTAGGAGCAGTCGTCTGATCTCTGCCGCAGTCGCTCACATACCCAGGCATACTGTGTGGACCACTTTGACACCCACGCCACACTCGTCGCGGCACTCCTGCAGGCAATGTATGAAGCGGATGTCGCAGAGGAAGAGGACTTTGAGGCATGGACAGAGTCCCCCCGAGCGGTAGGCGAGGGTTTGAAGGAAGACGAGAAGAAAAAGTGGCAAGAAACGCTCGCTTCTGGTTTGCGCTTCTATCGCGCGCTCGAGGCGGCTGGAGAGAGTGAGAGCGAAGAGGAGAGTGACTAACACCCTATGCATAGCGATGACTTTGCAGCATGTCGAGTGAGGAGGACATGGCGAATGCATGCGTGAGGGCGTACGTGATATGGACGTGAGAGCATGGCAGCGCGATAATAGGGAGGAAGCAAAAGCGAAGAGGGAAAAGTCCGTGAGGCAAGCCAAAACTACGAGTCTGGCGACGGTTACTTGGGAATGCAGGAGCGACCGTCGGCGGCGAGAACGTGCTCATAGTCGCACTCGGAGACTGCAGCGGGTTAGGACGACTCGGAGATTCAAATGTACTTACCGATACATTGACCAGCGCGGCACGAGACCTCCATGATACCGGGGATCTCGGAGCAGTCCTGGCCGCCAGAGTGAGGGCAGCCACCGCAGGCGTCGAGCTTGCTTGACGTGTCGATGCACTGCGGGGAGGTCAGCTTGTCTTCAACGCTGCATAGAGGCGCTCACCTCCCATGAGCCCAGACGGCCGGGAATAGGGCAAGACGCCAAGCCACGCTTCTCGCAGTCGAGGCCACCTGGGATGATCAAGCCGGCCTGCACTTGACGCGCGCGACGGCGCAGACCTCCGGTTGCTGAAGGGTCGTCATTGTGAGTGACCTGTGTAAAGTCAGCTATGTCTCGCGCTCTGATGGAGGTGACAGACCTGGAACGCTGGGGTGTTTTCCTCGGGAACATCGACGGCGCCTTCGTCGCGCTTGATGGCAACGCGACGCCTGACTTCAACGTGCTTGGTCAAGGATCTGAGTTGCCCTAGGTACAAGTGAGCTTTCAGCCGGAGCTGTTGACAGGACCCTACAGTCAACAACAGTGGACATTGTGCCGACCTGTCGGTTGCATTGCAACGTGGCGGCGCCAGTGGTTGAATCCAGGTTCAATCGGGTGCACTGGTACGAGTTCGTAGGGTTGGTGAGCTCAAAGTCGGCAAACATGGACTCGTCACAGACTGGGGATGTCAGCTCTTGCAATGCTACGTCGTGTGCAAACTCACGGCCCTTGGTCGACCAGCAGGACAGGACGTTGAAGAGGCTCATGTCCGAGCTCGAGTAGTCGATAGGGTTACCGTTGAGCTCCGGGAACCGAACCGATTGACCACAAGCAGTCAGGTCCGCCTCGAAACGTGCGTCGATAGTGAAGGAGTTGGATGGGATATCGATAATGTCGTCGAGGCGGCCAGAAGCGAAGACTGCACATACCGCGTCAGCCGAGTAGACAGCGTATCATGAAGCAGTACAGACTTTGCACGTCGGTGGGGACCTGGTTGCTGTTTGTTTGCTAGTCAGCGGCATGGCCTCTCTTGCCCACTGTACGTACCGAGCGATGTTGCAGATCAACGTACTCCGCTGCGTGGCGAAGCCTGACAGCTCCTGTCTGGGTGACAAGCGCGTCAGTCTCGTCATGAAAGGGCGATATAGACGCACGAGCAGCTGACTTGGAAGTCTTGCGCTTCGAAAGTGGCGACAAGATTCTTGCCCGCACATTCTGAACCAAATTAACGCTGATAGTGACCTGTCAATGCAACTCACGTCCGACGTCATAGGTCACGTCAACGGTGAAGGGGCTTGTGTCAGTGACGACAATTGGGTCGGGCGTGACGAAAGAGATGCTATTCGCGCAGTTGATCTGACTCGTCGACGGGCCGAGATCGATATAGACGGATTGGGTCGCGGCAGTCCAGGGAGGGTAGTCGGTGGCTCCTGAAACTGTCGGGTCAAAGAAGTCTGAAAAGGGTCAGCGACGCAGGATGCGGTAGCGTGTATTGTCAACCCACAAGTCTTGCCGTTGTCGAATTCGCTGTAGCCCAATCAGTACGCTACTGTGAACCATAAGAAACATACCCATTTGCGAAGTAACACGAGAGTAGACCATTGCCGTACCCAACCACGTCCGAGTCTGGGAAATTTGCGCTACACAGCCGTTGTCAGTGGACTGCGAACTCGGGCGAGCACGACACTAACGTGCAGGTACCCGATTGCTCGCCAGAGGTGTCATGGAACGGGAGAATTACGGTAAGGCCGCTGCAGCCTGGCATTTGTGTCAGCAAGGCAAAAAGGGACACAGCGGGACTTACGGTAGCTCTCAAAGAAGTAGACCGGCGTGACTGCTTGGTCGGAAGGGCCGAACCAGGAAGGCTCCAATTGGAAGGTGCTGGCACAGATCTCAGGCTTGGCTTCGGTGTTGACCCATGTGTAAGCGAAATCTACATCAATGCCGCCGACGAAGATTTGGAAGCCCCCTGACGAGTCAGATCAGTGGTACGGCGAGTGTCAAGCTGGCTCACAGGGTGAGCTGGAGAGAGCGTAGCTTTATGACCGTGGTGAGCTACCGGAAACCAACGGAAGCTACAACCTACTTTTGAACGTCTGGGCATGCGATTTGAACCGAGCCCGATCCATCGAAGCCGCCACTATCGCCGTTGTCAGCTCAGAGGACCGGACGGGTACAGTATACTCACGGCTGGCAGTTGATGTAGTTGCCGTTTGCTCGAAGGGCGGCAGTGAATGTCGAAGCCGTGCAGACTAGCGCACGTTCAGCTCGGTAACACTAGTGTTCGAGACGACGCACCGGCGGGATCGTACGTGACCATCCAGATGAACGAGTCGTCGCCACGGGCCAGCAAGTAGCCTTCTTGAGGGTCCGCACGCCGGGCCGATGCTGCACAATTGGCATCGGACGGGAACGCTGGGATGGTGAGAACTGATCCCCCTGGGTTTGCGGGGTCTTGGTCTGCTGCGCCACTGATCGAGGGCGCGAAGTAGTCTGGTCTCTGTCAGCCTTGAACACGCCCCTGGTACTGCTTGCTCACATTTGCCGGCTGGGAACGATCTGAGCCATGCGGTCAGCCACGCCTAGTCAGTGCGCTGAAGAGCTCACCCTGAATAGGAGGAGCACTGCAGATTGCCCGTCGTCGGGCCTGCGTCATCATTGTATTCGGGGAAATCGAAGCTGCATGTTATCAGCAAGACCACCAATCGTGATCATGCGTACTTACAAACAGTTGCCCGCATTCCCGTCGTTGGCATCGATGATCGTCTCGGTCAAGGTCAAGCCGCTGCAGACTAAGGCGAGGTCAGCATGGCAGGGCGAGGACACATATCTGAAACATACGGTATCCGTCGAATGAGATGGTAGGCGAAATGGGTTCAGCGCCGCTGTAGGTGTCTTCGGTGAAAGAGAGGGTGGCGCCACAGGGCGACGGTACGGCGCGACTAGTGATTGCGATCGACACTTGGTCGGAAGTCCATCCGGAAGCGCTGATTTGGAAGTCGTCTGCGGAAAGTAAGCTTACGCCGGCTGGTGACGCATGTTACACACAATTTCCGGTAGGCAGACTGGATCTGAGCATATGTCAGCGATGAACCACGAGTACGTGTGCAAACTGACTGCGAGGCGCCCGAGCATATCAAGTCAAAAGTGCCGCCCGCACCCTCCTCGGGAAGAGTCACGCTGCATGCGTCAGCTCGCTCTTGCTACAGCAGAAACCGAGCTCACGTATCACACTCAAAGGTGGCGCCGGTGTCAAGCGAGATCAAAGACGTGTAAAATGTTCCGCCAGATTGGCAGCCTAGACGAATCAGCACTCCCCCCCCGGGGCACGATGGCATCTGCGGTACTCACTGGCAGCATCGAAAGTGACCGACCACGTGAAGGCATCAGACACGCCCCGACCGACGAGGAAACCAGTGTCGGGGATGTTGCGGACAGCGTTGTTGATACAGGTACCGGGGGTTGGGGCCGGCGTTGCGATGACTGCCGAAGTCATCGCCGCCAAGGAGAGAAGGTAAGTGCGAGAGCGCATGGTCAAAGGAGCGTGGGTGTCAGTCGTAAGGAACGTAGGTCGTCAATGCTGCATGAAGCTCGACGTCGCCTCGGCTTTATGGATTTCGCATGCTGGGTCAGCCGCTGGCTCAACAAACAACACGTATGTTTTCAAAGCGCGTCGGCATCCAAGCTCGTGACAATTGCCTGGCCATTGCAACAGGCGCAGACGTGTCGCGCTGGATGGACCGTGGGGCAACGCGGGTGGCGTCGCCATTAATCAGGTACGCCGCACGACTTGTTCCAGCTTCGGGATCTGCAAGAAGCCGGATCAGAGTCAATCTAACGTCTGTCGAAGACATCACAACATGTACATACCATGGAATGCATGAACACGTCGCTCCAACGACAGCCGACAACCAACAAGAAAGCAGAGTGCCGCAATGATAGAGTACCGACCACAGAACAGTGCCACCCACCACCCAACAGCCGAAGTCGGGACTGGAGCAAGGTTATCGCGGATCCGCAGCGCCATCGGACGTGTCAGAACCTTGTCGTTATTAATGCCCACGCTGCGCGTTGGATCTCGATGAACGGGCTTCGGCTCCGCCCCTGGCACTCAGGGGAAGCGAGTAGTCGTGCAACCAGGTTGCTGGAATCAGAGAAAGGGCTTGGCATTGGCGGAAATAGCGAAGGACGTGAATAATTCAAGCGAAAGGACGCGTCGGTAAGTGCGACGCGTCAAAGTAAACAACACGAATCACGGGGCTGCGTGTTCCAACGTGGAACCCGTTGCCGGGCCGGTCATCCCGACGCTGCCAAGTAGCAGCAGGACGGTGTGACGGCATGGGTGTCCAGTCCCTACCGCTGCCCTAAAAAGGTCAATATCGAGTGTTACTCATAACACTCAATCTGGACATATTCTGACATGACTACCACACGGCCGGAGTCGTGACAGACGGACGATGGGAAAAGCAAAAAAAGATAATGATCAGAGTGGGATTCGAACCCACGCCTGTTACGACTAGCGGATTAAAATAACCTTAAGCTAGCGCCTTAGACCGCTCGGCCATCTGACCAATTCGCTTGGTCTTCGAGACCACTCAAACAATATATGGTCAACATTCTGGCAGCATGCGTGACCATGTGCAACACCGTCGCGAACCGTCACCAGTACTGACGTCGCGCTGCACTTTGCGCTGCTGGTGACTACCAGCATGTCACGTTCGTAATCATGAGTATGCCATCAAGAGTACAGGTCCTTGCTCTGTGCGCATCACGTCGAGCTCTCGGGCCGTTGCTCTCGCGCCTGCGCCTCTGCCTGCGCCTCGGTATACGTCTCATTCGGCACGGGCGCATCAAAGGGGTCGACCGGTCCCATATCGTCGCGCGCCGTCGAGGCCAACGATTCCCTCAAGTGGCGTGAACGCGGCTGCGGTGCCAGCGACGGCCTCAGGAGCGGTGAGGGTGGTGAAGGCGGACGTTTGACACCGGCCATTCCGGGTGGGACTTCCTTGCCGACGGCACGCTCGATGAAGTCATCCAAGAGACCGAGCTCGGGCCATAAGCTGCCTTTTCTGCCGGCGCCTGCGCTGGTGCCGGCGGAGCTGCCGGCGAGGGGGCCTAGCAGGGACGTTGCGGGGTTGTGGTGAGATTGCGTGTGTCGACCGAGATGCGGGTTCGAGATGCTGTGTGGGCGTCCGAGCGGGTAGGAAGGGTGTTGTAGTGTTGGCAGGCCTGTATGGGTGAGTCGGAGGGATGCTATCAAGACTTGCACTGACTGTCGTCGGCGTCTGGGCGCCGAGGCTCTAGATGATCCGGTATGTCGATATCTGAAAATCACCCCATCAGCGTACAGTCTGCTTCGGCATGCACACGCACGCTGGTCAAAGCCTGGCATGAGCGCCCAGCCCGTCTGTGGGTCATCGTCAAAGTCGAGTGCTTGGATGGCGGCGTGGGTCGCGTGAATGCAGGTGAAGCGGGCGTCCTGTGCAGACCATTACATGAGAATGGCTACCGTTGGCTACGACTATGGTACATACCGACATGGCGAATGTATACCAAGTGAACGCATCGCATCGCCCCCTGAGTGAGTGATGCCACGTCAGGGCGCAAAGTCGGCAAACCCCCGGTTCACTCCTGCAGTGCTCCTGCTCGACTCTCGAGAACAACTATAGGCAGAGCAGGCTCACAAGCAGCATGTCAACACCCACAATCAGGATCCCAAAGGGTACAGATCACAGCCGCATCCCCAGAAGCCAGCTAACGCTTCCCAGGGCTCCATCACCTCGAGACAACCAAAGTCTCAAAATTCGGTACAAGGTGAGTTCACCTCAATGTTACTCAACCTATGCTCACGTACATTCCAGGATCCCAACTCGTGTAGACCCACGACCAAAGCAATGGGTCCCGCTCGACCAACGGATCCGACGATGGAACATCTGGCCGGGCGATAAAGTCCGGTTGATGGTCGGCAAGCCGAAAGAAAAGTACTTGGATGAGAAGAGCGCCGTGTCCGGGTGGAAGATCCACACGGTCAAGCATGTGGATATGGAGCGGAACACGGTTCATCTCGACGGCGTCACGGTACGTTGGCTTGCTGAGAACGATGCGGCCTAGGCGCTGATCGCGCGCAGAACTCGAAAACCAGCCAGATCCGGCCGTTGCCTGAAAACCTCGAGTCACTGAGCGAGGAGGATCAGAAGCGATTTACCGAGCAGAAAAACTACATCAACCTGTCTAGACCGGTCGCGTACTCGAATGTACAGCTCTGCGTCGAGGACCGATCAACGCTGTCGCCGCCTTCGCCGAGGTGCGTTTGTCAACACGCCAACACTGTACTGACAACAGCAGCGTGTTCGCAACCCGGATCGTGACATCGAACCCAGGGTTCGACCCTGTGACACGGCGATTGCGATGGGAGCGCTACGCGGCCAAGCTCAACATTGACGATGGCAATGTGCCAGGGTTCGATCCCGCTCGTGGCAAAGTCAGGATCCAGTGGCCGCAGTACCCCAAGCGCGAGTACCCACCAGGCAAGTCCCTATCCGCCCTTGCCAGCTCCAACTCTGACATGTACAGCGAGCCCGCTGGAAGCCGTCACGGCCGACTCGACCAGCGTCACATTCAACCCGTCCCCTCCTTCAGCCTACGGACCGGACGAGGTCCCGAGCTCGCTCCACACGCCCGGCATCTCCAGTGCCGCTCTCGACTTTGCCAACACGTACATTGACAACCCGGCGAACCGGGCCAACGCGCAAACCGACTCGATCATGCCCGTTTGTCTCGCCGAGGAACTGTCTCCGCGCTTTTCTCGTGCGAAACAGACACGCGGGTGGAACGAGCGGCGCGAGATTGAACGGGCTGAACGAGACGAGTATGTGCGGTCTGCAGTTGACGAGTGGGAGGCGGCGGGGCGTGATGGCGGCTTGGGAGAGGTGTTGAGGGAACTCTCGTTGGCGGGTGGAGAGGTCCGGATCCGGGGTCGGACGAGGAAAGAGGTGCGCGAAGCAGCAGGGGCAGAGTTTGATGCGTTGGTACTGGAGGGCAAGAGGGAGACCAAGGAGGCCAGGCGACTCGGTCAAGTCTGGGCACCTCAGCTCGGCGCTTATACCGATGTGGGCTCGGACCGGGGCGAGCGCAGGAGTAAGCGGAGCATCAGGCAAGAGCGCAAGCAGCGCAAGGTCGAGGCCAAGATGGCAGGGCTCGAGCTCGAGCCAGGGAGGAACACGGTGTTGCCCCCGACGCCGGTCGTCTAGCATGGCATATGCATCCATCTTTACATCCGAACCGAGTCTAATGCTGCATGACAAGATGATAGAGTGCTGTATTAGGCTTGAGCAACCAGCCGAAGCGAGTTGTAGTGCTACCGTCAGTCAGCTAGTGTGCTCGATCTGCTACACCGCGTACCTCGCCGAGACCATACATGCGCCGGTGGTAGCTGATCCGCACGACGCGATCACCGACCGCCTGGCTCTGTTCGGGCGTCATGGCGCCATCACCGCCCGCCGCACCTCCCCCGTGCGCAACGACCGTCGGCGGGCCTCGCTGAATCACATGGATCGGGATCCCAAACGCGCGCGAGAGCGCCTGGATCTGAGCGGACCGTCAGCATGGCCAGCACGGCACGAGGTGCAGAACCGACCTCTGGCTCGCCACCCCAATCACCGCTGCTGACGACGCGCTCGCAGTACGTCTGGAAGCCAGCTTCGGTCATGATCCCATCGTCGCCTGCACCCGTTGCGTCCTCGCCTGCGATCGAGGGCAGGAACGGCATAAAGTCGTCTGGGTGTGCACGCATGTAGTCTGCGGCCGCTTGGCGCACGTATAGCGGATTGCTGGCCTGCGTAGGGTTCAACTTTGTGGCGGGGCAACTGTGAGCAGACTGACATGCTCTTGTGGGATCAAGCCGATGGCAGCAAGCTGGTCTGCAATGGCAGAGTACATGCAGTGACCGTCGGGTGCAATCTGGGATCGACATCAGCACCGTCACCGTCGAGCCGCACGGACCTCGTAGATTGTTCGGCCGAGGACAGCACACGCGTTGCCGACCACGTCTTGCTCTTGTCGCTTCTCCCTCTCAAACTGCTCGCCTCGCGCACCATCGCCTTCGGGGTTGGCAGCGAGCATGGCCGCCTGCTTGCGAGCCTGAGCGTCGGCGCCGGGCGTGTCGAGTGGCGGGAAGGCGTTGGGTAACGGCGGTTCGGGAGGGGACCAACGTGTCCAGCGTGTAGGACGGGAAACGAGTGCGGGAGGGAGAGACAAAGAGGCAGGCATCCGGGATGAAAGAGAGGAGTCGTCAGCTCTGCACAAACGAGATGCAACGCTGTACCGGTGGCGACGGTGACGGTGCGGGTCGAAAGTATGCGAGCACGAAAGCAGCAACGTCCGTGTTGAACGCAGGGTTCATGGTCGATCGTGCAGGCAGGTGCAGGCAGCACAAGCTCTGCCGATGTCCAGCTGGCGCCCGGTCGAAACGAGCATGACACAAAGGAGACATCGCCAAGCTCGGCACGGTTCCACTCACCTCGCGTTCTTCAAACCGTTGGCGCGAAGACTTCTTCTTGCCTCCCGAGCCTGTCGCTCCACCCTGTCCTCCTGCGCTGGCCGACATGCCTTCCTTTGGACTAGGACTTTGGACGGGCGAAAGGCGTCGAGCAAAGTCGAGGCCCGAGCCAATCGTCTGTTCTCGTCGCTGCATCTCTTCCACCACTTGCAGCTCTTCAGCTAGAGCGGCATCGGACAGGTAGTTGCCGCTGTCGGCTGCGACGCCCTCTGCTCCAGCGGGGATCGCAGCCGGTGGGATGGCGCCGTCGAGCGGTGGTGGTGAAGTCGGAGAATTCTGCGACGTGACCGAGTGGATCGACTCTTGCGGCGTCGAGCTCGGCGAGAGCAGCTTTTTCAGCTTGTTACGCTTCGAGCCTGGCATCCTGGCTGATCCGGTGGATGTTGATAACAATGGGTGAAAGGAAATCGATGGCCCGACGGTGAGCGAGTGGCGGCAGTGGAGTGAGCAACAGCGGCGTGTACGGTTCATCAGAGCTCATCACCTGCATCACGCCCTCTACTCGCTTCTCGCACATTACAATCCCGAGCTAGAGCTGTCCCGTCGCCCTCAGAAGAACAGGTACGTGACCACAAACACGGCAAACACGGTCACGGCCACCACGGGCACCGGTACGCCCTCGGTCTGGACCGCCGTCTTGACTTCGGCACCGGCAGCCGCCAGATCCCCGGCCTTGGCCTTGTCGATCGCTGCACCTGAACGCTGGCGCAGGCCGCCGGTGGAAGCCAAAGCAGCCTCGAGCTCGGTACGCAACCGTGCGTTCTCACGCAAGAGCTCGGCCACGCGGTCGTCACTCGCAGGCTTGGCCGGTGCAGTCGTTGCCGGAGCGGTAGAGTCGCCCTGGTCGCGCGTGAGGGAAGGAAGGGCAGGGACCGAGTTTGAAGCGGCCCCTGGCGAGTCCTGGGTCGGCGCCGTTGGCGTCTGCGCGATAGGCGACGACGGCAAGTCCTGGGATGGCTGAACGTATTGCTGTGCAATGTTAGCCTTGGCCTCTTGATACGGCACCGCGGTGAATCCAGGACCGCGCGGGACAAAGACGGCATCGACTTGAAAGTTCGAATAGCCGCCGTTTGCAAAGTGCTCATAGTCGCGCTCAAACTCGGGAAGCGTCGACCACTGGCCCCAACCGGCTTCCTTCTGCCACCCGCATCAACCACCCGCTCGAATCCACATGCAGCGCTGTCCCCATCCCCATCCCCAGCGCAAGGCTAGTCATTGGACTCACCGACTCGTTCAAGTGGCTCATGTCGCCAGCACCCACGGCTACACCTTCAGGGATGCTCGCGTCCTCGGCCAGGTAGACACAGCGAATCTTTTGCTCATGGATGGCTGACCGATCTTGCCTCTCCACCTCGGCCCACTGAGTCATCAGCGTCCATCTCATCCTCTCTCCACTATGCATACCATCTCGCCGAGCGACTTGATCTCATCATCCGGCGCAATGAATGCCGACTGCACCAAAAACTTGTCCTTGCACTTTGCATTGATCGGCGGCTCCTCGCGCATCGGCTGCAGCAAGACTGTCGCCATCCGGATTCAGCTCCGGACAAACAAGCGGCAGCCGGACGTCAACTCACTAGTGACCTCGACCTTGCTTCCGGGATCGATCCGTCCAGAGTTTGGCCGGACACAGTACTGCTTTGGCGCCGTCGTCTTGACTTTGAACGCGACCGGTTGAGGGTTTGGGTTGTGGATGACGAGCGTCTTTGTCACGAGCTGCGTCAAAGGGCCTGGGGTCGTCAGCGACGGTGACAGAGCCGTAGCTTTGCAGCCACTCTACTGATCGCAACACTGACGGTTGAAGCCCAGTTGGGTGTGCGGCAACAGTTCGACCGACATTGTGCTGTGGTGCTCTTGATGGTTGACCCCGCTCGGATCCTTTGCCTCGTGCCGAGTTCAACGAGTCCTCTCGATCGCTGTGAACGCTACTGATTGACCGTGTCTCGACCTGTTGCACGTCGGTAGTGCTGTCGCTGTCGCCCTGCAATCTCAAGACTGGTAGAGCGCACGGCGGCTGGGCGGGTGCGAGGCAGTGAGCAAGGACAGATTACGTAATCGACATCGGTGTATGAACATTTCTCGACACCTGCTACAACGGAGCCCACTACCACACTGGCTCACTGGTCAGCACCTTGCTGCTCAGGCGCTCTGGTTCAGTCAGCAGCGGACCAGCAGTGAACGCCAAGAGCTGGTATTCCGTATGCGAACTGTCATCCGTCCATCAGCCTGCCACCAGGCGAGCACACCCACCTCAACGAAGACAGATTGATTCGAAAACTCTTGAGCGCCTTGATTGGGTCTGTTTCCCACTCTGGCCGATCGTTGCTACCGCCGCTCTTGACCTTTTTCTTCACCCAGCCCTTGGCGGTTCGCTCCTCGTCCGACTCGAGCGAGATCTTGGAGTATTTAGACGGCGAGGGACTGTGGCTGCCGCTGTTTGGCGTCGAGGACGCGCGTTTGCCGTTGCTGTTGGTGCTGGAACCCTCGAGGGCTGCACAACGATCTCTGGCAGACTTGCGAATGTCTTTCGGGATGACTCTGCAAGTTGAGCGTCAGACGTTGCATCCTCGCGAGCTCGTCAGACGCACTTGCCAGGGTCAAACAGCAGCAAGTTGACATCGCCGCGGTTATTGACTTCATACCCGACAATCGTCCGCGAGTGACCAGAGTGCTACCACTGATCAGAACGTCACCCTACCTTGCTGAAATCTCGAATCGACTCACCTGGAGAATCAGCGGCATCTTGCTCGACGTCCGTACTGCACTCCGCTTCCCCTTGGACGCCATGAGCACGTCAAAAGCCGTGCTAGTGGAGCTCGAATCGCGCGGCACAGTAGCAGCCACCGCCGCCGGCTGATCGTCAAAATACGCCACGACCCACTCTTGCAGAGTCTGGTGCGTTGGGCGCCCGGTCCGCTTGCTAGCTTTCGTCGGTTTTGGAAAGTCGACTGCAAGGCGACACCGTCAGACGAGGTTGACAGAACGTCAGCCATACTGACTGAGTCGACAGCTGTGATCCAGGGTCAGCAGATAGACTGGGATATGGACCCAACACCGACGGGATCCCCTTGCTGAGGTACATTGCGGCAATGTCTGGCCATACCATCAGCCCAAGGCGGTGCGGCGACATAAAGCACCAACCAGAAACTCCGATCCACTTGCGCGTCCCGACGATCTTGCCACCGAGCTGAGCTTTGCCTTCGACATCAAAACCTGTTCACCTCGCATTAGGCACTGGCTGTACACGCCAGTTCAGACGGACCTTGACCCCAGGCCTCTTCAATCCAACATTGCACACGCCTGACACCCGGTCGTGCGCTCGACGGGTCCGACTCGAAGACGGGCCGATACGCCGGCTGGGCATGCAGCAGCGCCGACAGACTCATGAGCGCGTTGCGATAGCTTCCTGCGTGAGTCCCCGACCGAGTTTCCTGCAACCCAGCTCACCCGCATCCCCATGCTAGACTCACATCAGTCACATTTCGAGCATGTCCACATACCCGACGTACTTTTGTCAAAGCCCCACGTCCCGTGCATGTGAATGATCCCAGGGTCGCATAGGACCGCCGAACGAGTCACGTTGCGCGAGTGTGTGACGGCGAGGATGGACGCGAGCGTGTGGATGACGCCTGTATGGATCAGCTTTTGTAGTCATCTGTATGAGAGTCACAGCTCGACATACCGGGAGAAAAGTTGGGAGGGACGTCGGACAAGCTGTCGGTGGAGGGATCCCACCTGCGCCTAATCAGCAACGTTGAACGACTTGGATCGCGCAACGGACCAGGCATCGCCTTTGTCGGCTTGCTTGCCCTTCCAGATACTAGGGCTGAGCCCAGTGCATTCCTGAGGCTGTCCCAGGCCGGCGTCTTCAATGTCGTTGTGCAGAACATTGCCGTCTGGATGGACTTAGCTCTGTCATGATGAGCTGTTGGCGACCTACCGAGGCAGGCGTTGACGTGCAGCTGTACCGCTTGCTCACTCAGTCCCGTCAGACTGATAGCACAGACAAAGCATGACAGGTGGCCGTTGGCCTGGCTTGAGATGTACATCAGTTGAAGATCCAGTTTGCATGATCAACATACCCAGCCGATGATCCGCCCTGCCTGCTGCTCTCGCCAGCATTGTCTTGATAGAAATGCCCATCTACATGCAGCTCGAAGGCTGCTTGGTCGACGTCAATCTCCTGTTCGCACACCGGACAGGGCGGCATGGTTGTTGCATACCACCGCCGGCAGCAACTTGTGACAACGACAACGATCACGACCACACAGCATGACGACCCCGACAGACGGTAAAGACCTCCCGCCTCTCCCAGAGACGGCTACTGTGCCGCCATCACCAGCACCACCAGTCGACGAGCTGATCGCAGATGGCCTGAACCCGAGATCACCAGAGGCGGCGGCTGCTCTCGAGGCCCTGGCTCCGACCGTGCCGGATGCAGAGATCAAGCCCGACGAGGGGATGGAAGTCGATGATGCTGCCGAGGAAGAACAGACCCAGCCCAGCAGGTCTCTTACTCCGCCGGTCGACGCCCCGCCAAAGTCGTCAGCTGTCGCCAGAAGGGGCTCGGCGTCAACTGCAGGCTTGAACAAGCCAGTCGAGCAAGTCACGGTCGAGATCAACGCTAGAATCGGCCGTCTGCATCAAGATGTCATCACGGGGCAATGGGACTTTGTGGTGCAGGACTGTGGAGCTCTTGATGCTCAAGTGAGGTCCGAGCTTGGTACAATGGCGTGAGCTCACGTCGACGACAGTACCCTGTCAACCCGAAGACTGCAGTTAGGACCCTCTTCGACGTCCCTCAGCTCATCATTGGCATCCCGTTCATACTCGGTCATCTGATTCTCGCGACTGGGTGGGCAAGTCGTCGTGTTCCTGAATGCAGTCTGACAGCCAATAGGGGTGATTCGGCTAGCTTGCCGATCGCTCTCGCCTACCTTGAAGCTCTGCCAGCTGCTGTCCAAAACATCGATCTCATTCAGGCGTTGCTGAAGTGAGTTTGGCTCATGTAGTTTGGTGACCTGGGGCTGACGATGCGTGAGGATCATCATCTTGGCAGCTCAGTCGTCCTATGCGGCCGCGCTCCGGGAACTGGATGGTTATGCCCGTGTATGTTGCCTTGGCCCGCAACCAAGCCAACCTGACATCTTAATGTGCAGTCATTGCAAACTCACCAAGAGCGGAGTGAGGTTTGGCCAGTTCTGCCGCACTTGAGTGAGCCGTTGGTCAACGCCGCGCGTGGTACGTAGCGCAATCGAAATACGAATGAGCGGCTGACCCAGTGCAGCCGGCCTGGGTCAATCGTCCATCGGCCGTCTCGCCAAGGCGTATGACAATCTTCCCGTTCAGACGGCTGCGGCTAAGCTTGATCTCCCGCTCGAAGTCGCTATCAATGGTAGGGTTCCACATGTTGCTTCCTTGATCGGCTGACCATCACAGTTCTGACGTCAACCTCTGGCTGGACGTACCACAGCGATGGGGCATACCTCACATACCAAAGCACTTCCACCGCAGGTATGCGTCCTGATCATGCAATGTGGCAGAACACGCCTGACATCATATAGGTCAAGGCATCCGACATGGCCGCGGGGATGAGTTTGAGCGCCTGACCCAAGGCATCACGGCGCTCGAGCGCGTTTGACGTTTGTATTCATCGGCGAGCCGCGGCGCCCGTGTATCATAGGCCGCGTATGGATGGTGTGTACAACTGTGCTCATGTGTCAGGGGAAAGCTACGAGCCACGGGGTCCTGTCGGCTATTGGACGCCGTCCCTGCCTGCAGCTGCGCAGGCTCCCGCCACTCGCATGCTCCGCGGCTGGTGCCTGTGGCTCACTCGAGGCAGCTGCACTCAGGCATCTCGCGGTCCACACGGCCGCTCGTCGGAGGATATTCAAGCCCGCAGAGCCGCACTGTGCTCACATCGTATCAGCTGCCGGCCCAGACGCGGGACACCGGCTTCTTGGCGGACAAATCATCCGGGGTGCGCCCTGGGTCTTTAAAGACTACCGTGGCCAGACAAGCATGAGGATCATCAGTATCTCAATCACGGTACGACAGAATGCCTGCTCCTTCAACATCTGGCGGTGGCATGTTTGCCATCCGCGTCCTCTCGGACGATACCGCTCAGAACTGGCGGGCCGACCGTAGCATGCGCAAGCTGGCCCTCGCCATCTCGGTCGGCTTTACCGGCGTGGTTGTGAGTAGATAATGCTGGGCATAATCGTACCCTGGATACCACGGTTCCTTTATGAACGTGAGTCGGTGATGATTGCGCTACTGGCGCTGACCCGACGTCGACAGGGCCTTTTCGCCGTGCCGCGTTTTGTGACGAGCATTGGCAACCCAGACGGCAACAAGATCGTATCGCGCGCATCCTCCTCTCAGTCGGGATCACCGGCTCGAACCAGCAGGCTGGTCTCAATGGCGGTCATCAAATTTGGATCTGGCTCTGGGCTTTTGCTGTCTCGATGGCCTGCGAACGCTTCGGTCGTCGTTTATTGTGGCTTTCTTGCGCCATCGGCATGCTGAGTCAGTATTGCGCGAGTTTGGGGCAAGTACTTGATGACCTGCAGTCATCTACATTGCCATCACCATCTACTCCGCTCAGTGCGCGCCTCACGCGACTAGCGCTGGCTGTGCGACCGTGAGTACGATTGGACTGGGCAGTCAGCGCTAATGGGGACCAGATCGCCTTCCTGTTCCTCTACTTTGCCTCGTACGACATTGCCTTCACCGGTCTCTCGCTCGCATACCCGACAGAGATCGTGGGTATACCTCAACGCGCAGCAGATTCCTGTCTAACATGCGCAGCTCCCATTCTCTCTGTACCAAGGGTCGCAGTATCCTTCAACTGGTTATTTTCGCTGCCCTTTTCGGGAGTCGTCGCATCGCGCTGCAATCGTGTGACAACTCACACCGCTTTAGTTCAACCAGTATGTCAGCTCCGTCGCGCTCGACGCCCTCGCGTGGAAGTACTACATCGTCTACATCTGCATCGTGAGTCTTGGGACGACTGCCACAGGACGTAGCTAACCTGACTAGCTCGCCGTCGCCGTCGTTTGCATCGACTTCCCGTATCCCGAAACCAAAGGCCTCACCCTCGAAGAGGTCTCTGTCGTCTTTGATAAGGCGACCGCTGTCGACCTGGAGCTGGCTTATCATCGTGCTCCCAGCCACGGCAGCAAGGACGAGAAGGAGGCCAAGGTTAGCCACCACAAGTTGGCGCGCTAGAGCTGCCATGATGCGCTCGACTTGTGAGAATCGAAATTGGTATTCCTTACTGGGGCTTTGGAGATTGTAGCCTGCTACAGATGCTACGATATATCAGATCACTGCACAGCTTGCGGTAGCCATACCTTCTGTCGCCCAGCGTCTGAACGACGGCGATCTGCACCACGTGATCAGTCTTTTGTCTTTGCAAGGTTGTTTGTTCCGACGTCTGACCAAGTGTTGCAAAGCCAAGTCGTACGCGAGCTCAGTGCCAGGCCACCAGCAGCTAGCATCGAAAGCATCAGCGAGCGCCGCGCTTCGATGCGTCGGGACCATGCAAGCTGGTAGCGTACGCCATCGATGGACGCTATCCACATTGCGCATCAAAGGTCCACGAGCACCATGCGCGCTGCGTGGTCGCTCTCGGACCTTGTCAACGGCTCCAAGTGGACCACCTGAAGAGGTGCTCTACCACCAAGACAAGTACGGTCGGGTTCGCTTCGGCCTCGGGATCCCCCAGACTCGGGTGTTGACCCTGGATGAAGCAAAGCGGATAGATGTAGGTTACAGCGACTGTCCAGTAGCTGCCTACTGACGATTTGTCAGCGCACCGCATATGCGGTCGAGCACCACTTGCTGCCGTTCTGGGCGTGCCGCTACCTCATCGACTTTTCCGAAGTTCTCCAGTCGAGGGAAGCACACGGGAATCGAGTCGGGAGTCGGATGTTCACGCGACTGGACTTTGACGTCGCAGCTGTACCGAAGGGGCACTGGTGTCGGTGAGCGGCGATTACCCTGAAAGCGAAGCAAATGGCTCACACAAAGGCAGTGGATTCATCCAGTCTCGCAACCAAGAATTCTTGGCCGTGTTTGCATCGAATAAACTGGCAGCAGTCTTCCCATACGTATCCGAGGCCTATGTCTCAAAACGATGGAACGCAAATAGAGCTCCGCTTTTTACAGCTCCCTATCCAAAGCCAACGCTTGCTGAAACCAACCGATTACTCCAAAGCTTGACGGATGTCGCGACAATACCTGGCGGTTTGATTCGGACATGGGAGGCTCGAGAGAAGGCTGTAAGTCACGAGTTGAGACTACGGGGAGGATGTCTGGAGCTGACTGCACAGCGACCTTTCATATACCCAATATACATGCCAGTCGTCAAGGTCTTGACGGCGACTGGATACATTGTCCTCGATGCAGCGGGCCGATCAGCGGGCCGCTTACCAGCCCCTCAGACCAAGTTGGGCATGGATCTACCCTCCGTACGTACACTGCACCGGGATGAACGCAAGCTCATGACATATCAAGCACGAAACATTGTCCATGCTGCTCATGGATCCTTCGCACGACGAGATCGGCGAGGTGCTCTCAATGTATCACGTACCGGATGCTACGCGCGAACCTCTCGGAGCCATCGTCGCGGAATCAATGGAACGAGAGACATTTGCGCATGCAGACTGGGAAGATCCTAATATCTACCCGCTAGATCCACTCAAGGAAGTTGATCTAGACTTGGATGGCGTTGGCCCACTGCAGCACAACTTTGGAACCACCGAGTGAGTTCAGACGATGCTTTCTAGCAGGGTGTACTGAGAAGTTAGTGTCTTCATCGATCGAACATTACGAGGGCAAGAGCTCAAGTATCCGGCATTCTTGCCATCAAAAGCAGCCTCCCTCGATCCCGAATTCCAGGCTCGTCGTCAAGCGCGATTGGATGCTGCCGCTGCCGCCAAGGAAACTGCGGCACAAGCTACGCAAGCTCGGTCTGCGTCGACAACGAAGCCAAGAGCAAGCGCCGGTACCGGGACCAGTGCGAGTGCCGCTAGCGCCAGAGCTGCAGGTCTCGAGCGCCGACGTCAGCTTGCTCAAGAAAGACAAGCACACGAACGCAGGCGCGCCGAAGAGCACCTGAACCGCCTGCGAGCGTCTCAGGCCAAATCGAGGCCGGTGGACTCTACACGCCCAGCGACCGAGACGGGCATGGTTGTCAAACACGTCTTGGACCCGTACGGATACTATGCGCGGTTCGGCATCACACCAACACCACACTTCCTGCGCCCAGAGCACGAGGTCGTGGTCAACAAGCGTATTCAGACTGCATGGTTGGACAAGGTCAAGGCCCATCATCCGGATCGAGGAGGCGACGTCAAAGTGGCTATTGAGCTCAATCATGCATACAGCTGCATAGAAGATTGTGAGTCTTGGCTACCCAAACCGAGTGTGACCGGGCTCAAGTCGCCAGTATCCCTGCGTCTCGACTACCAGCAGGGCAAATCGAAGTAGATCACGCTCCCATTCATCACACTTGAGAGGGGAATGCGCTCACCACGGACAACATCAATCGCTGGGATCAATCTGTAGACGTTGTATCATAGCGCAACACGGTGAATCGCACGCATATGCAATAGATGTGCATCTCAATCGTCTGCTGTGCCCCATACACCCTCGAGATATCGTACAAACCCGCGCATCAGACCCTCTTCCGTCCACGCTCGTTCTCCCGTGCCCTGACCACCCTGTATCACGCCTTTAGTCTGCATGGCCTCGTATTGTCGCTTCAATCGCTGCAACTCGCTCAATGTCAAAACTCGACCTGGCAGCCGGATGTCTAGCCCCGCAACTGATGGGATGGGCAGTATGTGGGTTGAGGATTGAGAGGCGGGCAGTAGCAACGCTGTCAGGCTCGCTGTAGTAGATGTGAGGAGTTGTAAAGTGTTTGGTGGTGGTCGGACGACCTAGCATGTCAATCAGCTTGACTATCCGTGGCGACAGCTTGGGCACGTACAGGCAAGACACTGCCGGTCGGGCCTTTCTTGAGACCCTCGGTGACGGCTTTCCACAGCTCGTCGTATGGTATTTGCTCGTGCGTGTCGTCCCAGGATAGTGTGAACAAGGGCGAATCCCATCGGACCATTGATGACGGCTCCTCATAGCGCATAATCAGGTTGTCGAATCTGAAGGCGTCAGATACTGAAGCAAGAGCTGAAGTTGCAGCATACGTTGGCTCCTTGTACTGCTCTGCAGCTGAACGAGCCGCATGCCATTCTTTGCATTTTGCCGGCGGGGCAGCGACATGGATCTGGCGATGTCATCATCAGCAGACTCTCATAATGCGCGACGGACTGACGGTGCACACTCTCAGACTCGCCTCCCTGGCAGAACAGTAGAGCTGATAGCGAAAGCCCTTGATATAGTTGAGGCTATCACAGATCAAGATGGTGTCGTTCCGCATCTCCCTTGTTGCGTTTGCGAAGAGGCTGGCCCGTGCTGGCTTTTCTGCGAGACTGCCTGGCGCGTCAGCAGTCAGCAGTGCTTCAATCCGGATCATACTACATACTGTCGTATGCATCTCGAGTAACATTACTGCTGTCGTCGTCCACGACCAAGACTCGATAGGACGGTCCTCGGTAGGTGTCAAGTGAGAGGCGACGTTCAAACTCCTCCTTGAGCTGTCGAGCTCTTGTAGACTTGCCAGAGCTTGGGAAGCCCGAGATCGTTACGAATGCCATGGCTGCTGATATTGCGAAAGGCAAAGTGGTCGTCTTGATGAACCGAAATCGTCCGCAGACAGTGTGACCTCATCTCTCACCGACGACGACCACATCTTCGGAGAATATCAATCAGGCAGCTGTTGACACGCTGTCCGCAATGGCCTCGACGCCGCCGCACAGGCAGAATGGTCACAAGCCGCTGCGGCAAGCCCTTGACCCAATATCGTCAGCGGGGAGTTCGAGCGGAACGCTGTCCATCGTCAAAGAAGCCCTGCTGGGGCCATTCCAAGGTGAACACCGCAGATCAGCGAGCGTCAAGATCTTTTCAGAACGTGAGCGCAGTGGATTCTATGTGCATGATTGGCATTGACAAGACTGCAGTCGCTCCGTCACTGTTGCACCCGCGAATCCTGAATGCAGCGGCCGCTCGAGGTCTTGGACATCAGCCAACTCGCCCTGGCGGCGTCTTGGCTCGGCTGCCATCTACGCTTCCCATTCCGACTCTTGCTCGACGGACTACCTCAAACTCGTTGGCCATTGTCGAAGCTATTCCATCGCTCACCGCCTTGTCCTTCACTCCTACAGATGGGGAGCCTGGCGGGTCAGAAGAGCAAGTCAGCCTGATCAAGGGCTTTTACGCTACTGTACCCAGCTCTGAGATTGCAAAAGCGAGGCGGAGAAAGATCCGAGGCGGACTTGGGGACGAGGATCTTGGCGGGGAAAAGATCGGGTTGAAACGATTAGGGGACCGAGCCCGTGGTCTGCTCACAGACGGCAGCGAGCGTGACGAGGACGAGGGCCTGGGAGTGGGACGCAAGCAACGGCAGCGTCGTAAAGCTCGAGAGTCGGGTGGCCTCAGCAGGAGCCGGGTGGAGGGCAAGCTGCACCTTGAAGACCTCAAGAAGCAGGCAGAGGAGATCAGGATCGACAAGGAGAACCTCGTCGTGCGAAGGGTTAGTCTCACATGGCTACTTGGCCTTGCTCATTCACACCAACAGTCTCTCATACACACCGAAATCCACGAGATTGCCGCCAAGATCGACGCTTTGGCGGATCTTCGGAGACGCCTCGAGTCTTCATTACTACATCTGCGAGAAGAAGACTTGGAACTCGATGACGAGCTCGAGGGGGTGCAAGAGCTCATGACCTTGCCGAACGTCATCTCGGGCGCTTCCGGAGGCGACGGCCTCACAGCCGCGTCCGACGCAGTGGGTGCAAGCAAGAGCTCACGGCGTCGAAAAGGCCCAGCATTCCTGCCGTCTGAACATGACGAGTTGCCTCGAGGGGTGGCCTTCATGGTGAGCATCTAGTGGTACCAAATGGAGCTGACTAGTGACTGTGCAGACGTTGTCAGGCCACACGGCACCGATTACCGCCATGGACTTTTCAGAGCCATATGGCATGCTCGTGACAGCTGGGCAGGACGATGTCGTCAAGGTTTGGGATCTGTGCGACGGAGAGGAGATCGGTCAATTGCGTGGGCATACTGGTGCGTGAGCTTGCTAGTAATCCACGTTGCGCTGACACAGGCAACCTTTAGGCGCAGTCAAGGCCGTTCAAGTGGAGGATACCTTGTGTTTGACCGGTGGTACGGACGGCAACGTCAAGCTGTGGGATCTGCGCGTCGTTGAAGACTACGAAGAGAAAGTACAGAGGTCCGCTGTTGAGAGTCTTCGACAAGGGACACTCGAGCGGATACAAGAGCAAGACGAGGCTGGTGGATCGAACGGACCTGCTGATCAAGATCGAGGGCCATGTGTTCGCACACTCGAGGGCCACAGCAAGAGTGTGACCGCGCTCTATTATGAAGACGGATGCTTGGTGTGTAGCTTCTCGCTACGCTGAGTATGAGTTGACGCAGTGTAGGTCACCGGGTCATCTGACAAGACCATCCGCCAATGGGACGTGACGACCGGCCAGTGTATTCTGACGATGGACATTTTGTGGGCCATTTCAAACCCTCCGCCATCATATCCCCAAGCTGGCCCGACTTCTCCGGTCCAGCCGACTTACGGGCAAGMCCCCTTCMCCCCGCCTCGACTTCGCCACCGTTCTTCAACGTCTTTCTCGTCGGTGCACTACGATGACCTCCTTCCTTCCCCCGGACCGTCAACGATCAGTGGCGGCAGCCTTTTGAACGCCATTTCAGGTCAGCAGTTTGCCATTCCCACACCGCCCTACTCGGACGGCAGCTGGGAAATGTACCAAGACTTTGTGGGCGGTGTACAGTTCTGGGGCTATGCCTTGGCAAGTGGCAGTGGCGACGGTGGGGTTCGCATGTGGGACAGTAAGTTGAACCGGTTCTTGAGCGTGATCATGCTGATAGTGGGCAGTGCGGACGGGCCAGGCGCACCGCACGCTCGTCGGCCACACTGCGCCTGTGACATGCTTGCAGTTCGACGAGACCAACGTCGTAAGCGGAAGCCTGGACAAGACCATCCGTGTAGGTCCTGCCCAGCTCGAACCGTCACGCACTGACGACTCGTAGATCTGGGATCTCAGAATGGGAGCCGTAGCCGAAGTACACAAGTACGAGTTCCCCGTCACGGCCTTGCAATTCGACAGTCGCAAGGTCGTAGCATGCACTGGCGAGAATGGAATCGAGGTGAGTTGTCACTGGTAGGGCAGGGATACAGTTACATGACTAACGCATCGCAGGTGTACAATCGCACCACGCACGCTCATTCGCGTTTGACGACCAACGGGCACGTCAAGCCCGCCGAACGGATGCGCTTCATCGACCGCTACCTCGTGTCGGGCGGCAAGGATGGCTCGGCCAAGGTGTGGGCAATGTAGCTTGCCCCGTATTTGATGGGCAGCAGCGCCAATGTATGATGTATGGACGTCATCATTCCATGTATTTTTCCTACGGCGCACAGTCAGCCATGCTCCCGCATATGCATATCTACTGACCTTGTAGATCCAAGCAAGTCCAAAGGTATTTGGGGAACCTTGAGCGATCTGGCAGGGTCAAACTTACGTCCACCGAATCCTCGCACACTTACTGCCGTGCGATACCACCGAGCTGCCTCTCGCCTGGCATCCTGTCAGCCTGTCGTTGTAACAAGTGACACCACTTACAGATCCTTCTTGACGCCTCCTTTACCCTTCGACAGCAGATAACCGAGCTCTGTGTCCATGTCAGCGGGCTGCATGGTACAGGGTTTAGCTCACGTTCTTGGCTTTGCATATCGCCTAGCTTTGCTGCAAAGCGCAAATATGAGACGGCCAGCTCTGGCGATTTCTTGACACCGACACCATCCAAGAAACAATTCGCCACCTCGAACAGCGCGAATGCAATGTCTCGCTGCATGTGGTGAGTGAGATGCGCCGAGACGCAACGACAACGCACGTTGAGATCCCGTCGCTGCTTCTCGCTTAAACCAGCGTGGCTAGCGCCATGCAACGAGGCGTCGTAGAGGCTCTCCTCGCAAGCTTTTCGGAGTTCGTTGAACCCTCTTCTCTCGTCACGAGCGACACCCCAGCTGTGCAGCGATCAGCTGGAGCTAAGCACACGCGCTGCGACGTACCCATGTCGTAGTGCTAAGCCTTTGCAGTAGTGCGATCAGCTGCGCGCAAGGGTGACGGGACGTGGCGACCTACCCCAGAAGATCCGGCCACTCGCACTACCGCCTTCCGCTGCCTTCATGAAATAGTATGCGCTCTTGGCGAGTTCACTTCGACTATGTGCCTCGACGCCCAACTTTAAGAACTCATCTGCCGTCTTTGGCTCTCGATGTTCGCTTGCAGTTGCAAACGAAGCAGCCGATGACACCGGCGGAGCCACCTTGACGTATCGCCCTCTTGGGAATGCCAGCTCCGACCCCATTGGCGTATGCTGAGTTGCTGTGGGTGTCGAAGGGGAGGGGCCGCCGTCAAGATCATAGAATGACCATGCGCCTGATTGATGAGAATTATGTGGGGGTTTGGGGGCCGGACGGGCCGTGTCGGACGAACCCCGATGACTTTGTGTCGGTGTGACTGAGCGGAAGCTTGGTGCGGTGGGCGATTCGTCGTCTTTGAGAGCCACATAGCGCTGAGGCTGTGGCGGCTCTTGCAATGCCAGAGGTTGCGGAGGGGCTTTGCGCGGAGGCGGTGGATAATGTTCGTTCTGTTTAGATTCACAAGAAGGAGAGAGAGGTTCATGACTGCGCGATTTGTGCGCCGTCAAATCTCGGCTCTGGTTGCTGGTCACCTGAGGCGACGACGTTGACCTTGCCCCCATTTGTCTCGGACCGTGTGCTCCCGCGTCCGAATTGATCCTCCGCATGCCCAGAGGCATTGGCGCCGAAATAGTGGTCCCCTCTAGAGGCGGAGGCGGCGCGGCTCGAGTGGGAATCATGACCACTGGTGGTCTCCGGCTCTTTCTCAGCTTGACGCCAGTGCCTGATGCGACTCTTCGGAGAGAGATTCTTCGAGCCGGGCTTCCGCGTAGGCCGTTGCCCACATTGCTATCTGGCGGCTGTGCATCGCTGTCAAGCCACTCGAATGCAGCTTCATCCTCACCCCACTCGTCGCCTTGTTCGCCGTGCATCGAGACCGTGTCGCCACCATTCGCGTCCTCGACAGACGGCGTTTGAACCTGAGGTCCAGCAGCGTGCTTGGGTGCAGCTATTGTGGATGCCGATGAGCTTGCAGGGAAAGCTAGATTGAAGTAGCTTTGCTCTGGCACCTGTTCGTGTCTCGCCTGCGGCGTTTCTGCTCTTGTAGGGGTATGAAGCGTTGGCCGCGACATGACCTGGAAGGACGACGGTACAGCCTTGGGCGTAGACGGTCCGTCATCCTCTTGTTCCGCCCAGGTCTTTGCTTGTCCTGGCTGCGAAGTGAAAGAGTAATGTTCAGGACTGTCAGGAGCCGAGTACAGTGACCGATCGTCGTCGTAACCCGAGGACGCGTTGGACGAGATGGTCGAGATGGTGGATGACCGAAAGAGATTGAAGTCCAACCCTTGGTTCGATGCTTGACCCAGCTGTGCTGTCGATGTTGACGGTCCCGACGGCTGGGTCCGTGCTGGTAACTGGAGGCCTTTCGGTGGCTGCAAGGTCATGAGCTGCCGGTCTGCGTCCTACAAGCAGATACAGGACTGTACCACATGTATACGAGCTGCAACATACCTCGCGTCTCGTGCTGGATCCCGGAGTGGATACACCCTCATCTCTCAACGCATAGCCTCGCGATGGCCCAGCTCCGAACTCGTCGGGGTACGGATTGACGCGGAGCTGCGTCAACGGACTCGTCAGATCCTCTATCGGATTCCTCTGCCTACGCTGTGCCATAGTGATCGGGTGATGATGTCGAAAGTGAGTTGTTGCACGACCTCGCCGCCGATGATTGTTTGGTTCGCAAACCCCCTTGTGGTTCTGCAGCCGATGCATCTCGCATTATGCACACGCATTGAGACCCTAGTAGTCATCATCGTCTGACCCATCGCTCGACGGCGGTGTCGACTGTCGCCGAGCCGGCTTGCTGCGGTTCCCACCGCCGCCGCCCGCTCCCAGCTTGAACTTGAGCTTCATCTGCGGCTCATCCCGTGACGGCGTGCCGACGTTGCTCGCTGCCGCCGAGTGAGCGTTGAGCTCGTTATCAAACATGGTCTCGAACGCAGCCTGTTGCGCCTCGGCTTGCATGTAGACCCAGCTGCCGTCTTGGTTGTAGCGCCGGGCGTTGTCCCAAAGGAGGACCATTTCGGAACGGAACGTGGCGAGATCGCGATACGAGTTTGATGTAATCTTGCGCTTGATCTGCTGCATGCAGATGGGCCGCTCGATCAATTGGTAGTAGTCGGGGTAATCCTGTCATCGTCAGCAGTGGCCCGAGCCGGCGCAAACGACTGACAATCTTCGACACGGGTTTCTGAAAGTAGACGTTGCGCTTCTCACCCGTCTCGGGGTCGACGAGATCATTGACGGCTTTGAAGAGGCGCTCCATGGTGCCCTTGATTCCTCCAGCGCTAGAAGCAGACGCCGGCGTCGCCGTACCGCCCGTCTTTCTCCGTTTCTGCCCGTGTCAGTCACTTGGTAGCAGATGCCGTCCAACCCACCGGCAGAACATCATCATCGTCCTCGTTCAGCGACGGCGTGACCGACAGCGAAGGTCCGGTGCGCTTGCGCTTGCCCGGCGCCGGCGACAAGTCTTCGCTCTCATCACGCCCCCTGCGGACCTTCTTGCCCTTCTTGCTTTGATCATCCACATCTCCACGCGCCAGGTTCTCTGCCTGCCGGCGCCTGACGTTCTCTGCCCGACGGCGTTTGCGCTCGGCCGCGTCCACGAGGTCGTCATCCGAGTTCTCCAGAGCGTTGATGAACTGCTCTTCCGTCAAGCCGTCATCGTACCGAACTTCGTTCTTCGCCCGTCGACCTCGGCCCGTCTCGGCTTCGTCGACAAACGTGGTAACGGGCGCCATGTTGCGGTGATACGACTTTGGCAGCTCGGCCTCTGTCATGAGTCGCTCGGGAGGAGCACCATTATGGCCGGAGGCACGCCAGCGCTCAGCTTCAGCCGCGACGCGCTCTCGGTCCATCTCTGCAAACTTTTGCAGCTCGTGATCGCCGCGCGCCAGAACATCGTTCAGCTCGTCATCGTCGAGCTCGCCAGACTCTTCATTGTCCTCTTCGTTGACTTCAAGCAGTGATCGCTGCGCCATCAGTACCCAGCAATCCGTCGTCAACCGAGACTGACCAAAAAGTTTTCGCGCTCCTCGGCCGTCGACTTGTTGTCAAACTTGCCGGCCTGGATGACTTTGCCGTCGATCGCGAGCTTGCCCTGCGCGGTCGCCAAAATGTTCTCCTCGACCGTAGCTGACGAGACGAGTCTGAACACGCGGACCTCCTTTTTCTGCCCGATGCGGTGTGCACGGTCCTGAGCCTGCAAGTCGGCATGAGGGTTATAGTCCGAATCATAGCTAGCGGATCAGCTGGCGTCGACGCTGGCTGGTGCAAGCACTCACATGATGACGGTATCGGCCGACTGCAGGTTGAGACCGAGCCCACCGGCACGGGTCGAGAGCAAGAAGCACTGGAACGGCGAGTTTGCGTCGTTAAAGTGGGTCAGCATCTCGTTACGCTCCTCGGCCTTGGTGTGACCATCCAGACGGCAGTAGCGCCAACCGCGGTAAGCCATGAAATCCTCCATGACGTCCATGACGGCCGTCCACTGGAAGAAGATCAAGCACTGGGTCGCGATCAGTCGGCTGTCCGTAGCCTGCCCAGAGACGTACCCTGTGGCCGGTCGCGAACAGTTTCGGGAGCATGCGATCGAGCAGCTCGAATTTACCGGCCGAACGAAAGATGAGGTCGTCCGTGTGGTTGTACGGGCAAAAGTCGGCATAGACGTTTTCAAACACGAACGGGTGATTGCAAATCTTGCGGAGCTGGATCAGAGTGTTTTGCAGGTTGTTGGCTTTGGCGTTGCTGACCGTCTGTCAGCGCATTGCTCTCGCTTCACAGGCGACTGACCGCTGCGTGTTGGTGTCGTCGGTGATGAGGACATTGTGCTCCTTCATGACCTTGTACAGCTTCCACTGAAGGCCGCTCATCTTGGTCTTGATGACCTTTTCAACCTTGTCCGGGAGTTCGCTCTCGACGTCCTTTTTCAGCCTCCGGAGCAGGAACGGGCGCAGGACCTTGTGCAAGCGCCGGATGACGAGCAGCGCCTCTTCTTCCGTCATCTCCATCTTCTCGCCCGTGCCCGTGTTCGCAAACGGCGTGTTGAACCACTCGTCAAACGTCTTGACAGAGTTGAAGATCTTTGGCAAGACGAAATTCAGCAGTGCCCACAGCTCCGGCAAGTTGTTCTATCCCGCATCAGCCTCGTCTGCTGCTCGCGCGCAAACGACTCACCTGGAGCGGCGTGCCCGTCAAGATCAACCGATAGCGCGATGAATAATAGTCGTTCAACGTCTGGCTCAGCTTGCTCTTTACGTTTTTCATCCGGTGGCCCTCGTCAATGATCATGTGGACCCACTTGATCTTTGCGAGCAGCGGGCGCTCCTTGATGATGTACTCGTACGTGGTCAAGCACACTTGGAAATCGACGGCGCGGAGGCGCGGGTAGATTTCCTTGCGTTGCGCGGGTGAGCCTTTGAGGATGACGGTGCGCACGGCAGGAGCCCAGCGCTCAAACTCGAGCGTCCAGTTGGTCAGCGTCGAGAGCGGGACAATGACGAGGAAAGGGCCGTTTTGGCGCTTGCTTTCGATCAGGAACGTGATCAAGGATAGCGTCTGGATCGTCTTGCCGAGACCCTAGTCGAGCGTCAGCCAAGCCTGTGATCCCTACGCGACGGACCATCTCATCGGCCAGGATGCCATTGAGCCTATTGTTGTATAGACTAATCATCCACTGCAGACCCTTGACCTGGTAGTCCTTGAGTGTGCCGCCAGTGAGGATACTAGCCTGTCTCGTAATCTTCTCCTGGATCCGGTGAGCGACCGCATAGTAGTCGACCTTGCCCTCCTTTGCCTCTGCGCCCTCTTCTTCGCCATCGGCTCTGCGCGCGCCAAACGTGGCCTCGCTCGCCGGTCCCTGTTCCGTCTCGTACACTGCGATCGGGGCGTGATCGCGATGAACGTCGTCGTTTTGCTGTTCGACCACGGCGGCGGCGAGGGAATCCAGAAACGCGTCCGTCTGCTTTAGCAGGTGCGTGATGCGCGTGTCCTTTGCTTCGTCGATGAGTTTCAGGTAGCCCTCTTCGTCGTCGGCCTTGAGCGCCTTGAGACGCTCTTTCGACAAGCGCTCGATCCGCTTCTGTTCCTCCTTTTCCGTATCCGCGTGGAATTTCAGCACGCTCCTGCCGAGCCGTCGCGCACGGTCCGCCGTCGCACCCCGAGGGTTGCTCTCGCCATTCGCGACCAGGTCGCGCCCATGCTGGCAGATACCGTCGATGTACGCCAGATGGCGCTTCTTGCCCTTGAGTTCGCGATCGTTGCGCTGCTTGCGTTCTGCATTCTCGGTCGCGCGCGCGTCGCGCAGAGAGTGGGTCCGGAACCGGCGAAACTGGGAACGGTCCGTCGGGATCTGCGACGCAGAGTGCATTGCGCGCACGACGTCTTCGCGCAGCAGTTTTTGCTTTTCAAGCAAACGGAGCTGCATGAGCTCGATCCGTGCGCGCGTCGCGAGCGTGCTGTTTGGTGCGGCCGATTTCTGGTCGGTGAGGCCAGGGACGGGTTGAGCGCCAGCCGGACCGGCTCCCGAGGCGGCATCGAGCGATTCGAGCTCCTTTACGCGCCAGTCGATCCGCGTCTGGATGAACCGGTTGCGCTCTTCGAGCAGTAGGTAGGGATCGAGCCCCGTCGGCGTCAGGTTTGGGATGATGAGCCGCTGGAATTTCGAGTGAATGTACTCGTCGTCCGTCTTGGGCTGGCGGTCGAGATAGAACGAGGGCGAGGTGTAGGCGTTGTACGGGTAGATGATCGACTTTGCGTCGTATTCGAGCGCGTACGCTTCGGGCGTCTCGGCGTCTGCGCCGGTCGACGCCGCTTGGTCGACCATGACGCTCTCGACGGTGCGCTCGACGACTTTCTGCTGAACACCGTTGGTGGTCGGTGCTTGCGAGCCGACGTTTGGGGGCTGGTTGCCCTGGACGGCTTGTTGGAGGAAGGGGGGAACGGGCGCGTTGCGGTTGAGCATCTGATATGCGTGGAGCTGGGTTCGGAGCTGGGCCGTCTGAGGCGGCGTCATGGCGATTGGCGTCGAGGGTGCCGGTGTGGCCGCTGGTGGTGGTGGTGCTGGTGAGGGCGCAGCGGTCCCGTTTGCGCCGTTGGTTTGCGGAGCAGGCGAGGGCGCACTGACCGCCGTGGGAGATGCCGCACTCTGCTGTCGTCTAGGGCCTAGTATCAGTATCTACGACGCCCAAGCCCACTGGGTCCAACTGACTGCTGCTGGGCCTGGCTGACGATGCGCATGATCGTCATGAGGTGGTTGAGTTCTGGGTTCGTCTGCTCGGTCTGCCCGCCATTGCGCAGCGTCTGAACACGCTGTGACGCGGATCAGCAACACGGACGCCGTACATTCGTCACGAAGAACCAACCTGCATAATCTGTTGCAGTTTTGGCCCGGTCATGCCAGCCAAGATGGCCTGGCGATTGGCGTGCGAGAGCTGGGCCTGAGCCTGCTGTGGCTGGGCCGGTCCCACCGCCTGAGGCTGAGGCGTCGCCATTGTGCTAGACGTGCACCGGCAGCTGTATCACATGAGCACGGATCGACTTTGCGAACCAAACAAGGGCTGGACGCGTGCGGGTCGAGGTCGAGGGATGCGGTGGTGACTGACCTGGCGTGTCCTTTGCGAGACTTGGCTGTGCTGCCTGCTGTGGGAGGGTCGTGTACTGTTTGATGGCTGTGCTCTGTAGTGTGCCCGTCTGTACCGCGCTGTACTAGGACTGCTCGCCGCTTGGACGGTGAATCGCGGTGCACTTGTTCAACACCAACACTCGAACCGGGTTGGCACGCGCAATTACTGGCGATTTTATTCTTTCGACTTTATCCAGATTTGCCTGACTTGCTAGCAAGATGCTAACAGCCTGCTAAGCTGTGTAGCACCATGACAAAATTGCTAGATGCTTGCTAGCACCAGGCGTCAGACTTAGTCAAACCAGTAAAGCAACCGCCCTCAGGCAGCAACAGCAGCGCAATGTCCAAAGTCAAAGTCGCAGTACGTCACCCTTCTCTACACCCAGCTCGTCCACCTTCACACCCAGAGAGCGCTGACGTGAATCAGACCATCAACCAGGAAGAACTCGCCATGCACGGGATCCACGCCGAGGCCGTCGAGCCTACCGAGCCAGCCGTGATCCACCTCGGTGGCGGTAAGGAATGGGACGACTCGATCCTGATCCGAGGCTGGGAGGCTGCAAAGGAGGAATTCCACGTCAGTCTGACTGACGATGATGACCCTGTTGCTGACTGCCAGCACAGTTGCATCACCCGGGTCCAGGGAGTTGGCTTGACAAGACGACGGCAGCGCTCGCGGTCGGCCGTGCCCTCCCTGGCGCCAAGAACGGCGCTTCAGAGTGAGTCTTGGCAGTCCATACCGTCTTGTTTAGGCTGGCTCTCGTTCCGGTGTGAGGCCGCGACCGAACAGGGCTTCGACGTGCCAGATGGCGTCCAAAGCACGAGCTGCCTATCGGTCGGCAGAATCATACTCGACCAGTCGGAATCCGTTCAAGCTCACCAACGAAAACTGAGCTCGAATCCGAGTTCCAGCAAACGAGCCAAAGTTGGGGTACGATCAGACTGACGGAACGTACTGCTCGTACGAGGCATCTCTTTCGAGTTGCGATCTCGAGCTGCGGGCCTGCGCCAGGTCACCGAGTCAGGCTCTACTGTTCTTCGTTGAGCTCAGTGGCTACCAAGCCACCAGTCTACGCAAAAGCAGCCGAGCTAAACCGCAATCACGGAATTGCTCTTGAGAAGGTGACGGCTAGCAGCGGGGTCATAGCTGTTCTCTCTCTGGCGTTTCCGATCAACGGGGTTCAGCCGATAATGGATCGACTGGCGCGTCACTGTGGGTTTACGCGATTCGCCTCTGCTCCGTGATGGTCTATCTATCACACACGATCTTGCGCATACGATCAGCTGAACGATCGGCGACGCACTACTTGGCGCTCGTAGCTTCAATGTCCCTGGCACTCTGGTCCAAAGCTGTCCGTTTGGCTCGCCCTGAACGCATCGTCTGGATCACCGCAGCATTGCCGCCGTGGCGGACTCTGGACCTCTGACAGCTCTAGAGCTGCGGCGTGTATCATAGAGCGCTGTCGTTCGACCGGCTCGAGTCTGTTGACACGCAGCAAGCGTTGCGGCGCCGGCGCCGTGCCAGCTACGGATCGCATTCGCATCATCTGGTCAGGGCCCAACGCTACGTCCAAGCGATTGATCGAATGGCCGTCAGCCATGCGGTCTGCATTGCGCGCTGAGGGCAGCCTTTTTCCTCAATCAGCCTTGACCGATGGCAAGGCTGGGAAAGCCTGAAGAGGCTCCAAATCGGTTGCGCAGAATTGGCCTGCTCAAGTCTGTGCTGCAAGACACGATCGCAGGCGGTGATTCGTTACACCTGAGAGATCGAAGATGGCGCTCGTATCGCTGCACGCTGCGGGCCGTGGCAGGCTTGATGTTGCGCCGGAGGTCGCTCAATGTACATACGCACCCGCCTGCTGATTTCAACCGTCGCGAAGCGCGGATCGGTATAGGTCGAGCGACCGGGCAGTCAGCCATCTGCGCGATCATGTGCAGCAGTGGCTCCCGTCTATTCGTGGGCGTAACTACGCCACCGTCAGACAATGATCGAGGTGTACATTGCCGTTCTACATTTAGTACTCGAGTGGATATGACAGGCGCACTGCGAACGAAAACCATGACAGCGGTCACATAGCTTGCTCGTGATCCTCAGCAGACCATGCTTTGACCTCGACGTTAGCTCACACCTGGTCTGACGTACTTCAGGTGGTACTCTGCGAGCCCTACGATGCCATTCTACCCCTCTGATCCGAACGCGACCGCCGCGGCACACGCTGACCGGGCCCGTATCAGTAAGCGCAAGGCCGACGGGGAACAAGGCACACCCGTGCCCTCGGCATCTAGCAAGAAACAACGCGTCGAGCCCCCCGCATCGCCCACCTTTACCCCACAGTCACCCTCGCATGTGCCGCAAGAAGAGTACGAGCTGGAAGAGGAAGACGAGTACGAGATCCCCGAGCCGGGTGCATCCTACGGTGAACCTTTTACGTATGAGCCGGGAACATCAGGCGCCTACCCCGCTGCGTATGCTCCTGTGGCCTCTAGCTCTTCGTTGAGCAGAGACGAGGCGCTGCAGCGGAGTATGCAGGCGCAGTGGTGGGCCGGGTACTGGTATGGCTTCTACGCGTCGCAAGCTCAGACGCCTGTACCTGTACCTACGTCTGGTCCGTCCTGGGCGAGCGGGCTGCCGTATGCGCCTCAAGAACCCCGCAGGGGAGCATACAGCAAGCACAAGGCGCGGCGGGCGGCAAAGATTGCGGCGCATGCGGTACCGAGAGACTCTGATGCTTCGGTCGAGGCTGGTGACGATGCGCCGGCAGAGGAGGCATCTGCTGGGATCGGTAGTACGCTCAAGCGGTGATGGATCATGTCGAGGACAAGACGGGTCATCTGCGTGCTCCCCTCAGTTTACGAAAGTTGACCAAGTTGGCTTTGGTCGACAACGTCCATCTCTTCTCAAAGACCATGTCGTTCACACTCTCGGTCCTTCAGGGCTCCTCACGGAGAGTCTTGCGTGCTCCTGTCATCTTTCAACCTCGTTTCGCCAGCAGCGATCGTGGTCGGACCACGGCGCAGTCGGTCGACAAGATGCTCGAAGAGCAGAAGAAGCAAGCGAGGATGGCACCCGGCTTGGACCCAAAGAGTCAGACGCTATCTCTGCTCCGTGAGTCTCTCACTCCATATCCAATCACTGGTCGCTCATGCGATGCAGAGCCGAAAGCCGTCGACCCTCGGTTCTCGGCCTCGGCGTTACTCGATGCCGGGTTCAAAGAGTCGGTCAGATACTACTGGACTCGAAGTAAACGATGGTGGTTCACCAAAAAATCGTGCGTAGCGCTTGCGTTTCACAATTCATTCCAACAGCACTGACGACATGCGCAGACTCGGCTTGATCGACGATTACACCCGAGCTCGGGCAGGGTTGACCAGATGGCAGCGCTCGCTCGACTTCTTTCCTCGGCTATACCACCAATACCGCGCGCGGGATATCCTCGACACCGCGTTGCACCAGTACATCCTGTTCAACCAAAGTCAGGCCTCGTCAGTCTATCCTCACCCCTCGAACCCCGCGCTGACCGCCGCAGTGGCGACCTCGCGGCCTTGGGACAGGCTAGTAAAGGTGCCGCGCTCGATGTGGCGCGGAAACGGATCAAGGAGCGCCGGCCGGGTGATCAGCTTGAATGGAGTCTGATGAAGGTTGTGCGGAAACCGCGGTTGCTGAGCGTGGCTGCTACGCAAATCAACGACGAAGTCGGCGCGGCGCAGGCCGTCGTAGCGTTCGACACGGAGCAAGTGCGTGTGACACAATTCATACAGTAGCTCACCTAGCTGACATTCCAGGCTCTATCGTACAAGCCCAAGGGCCGCGTTGCGCAAACCCGATCATCGCGCGTAAAGGAGTACTACGTCCTCGAGCGTCTCCTTCCAGGCTACGGCCAAAACTGGAAGCTGCGCGATCAGATCCACGAGCATGACCCGTTTGCCGAGCTCAAGGCGAAGCGGATAGAGGCAGCCAAAGCAATCAAGGCGCAATAATGGATAATGTGCTGCATGCTCTCGTACACTGCTCAAAGCTCTTCGTCGTCCGGGTCGACGTACGTCTCGGGCTGGATCTCGAGCTCCTCCATGTGCTCGAGCAGCTCGTCCATCTCGACGTTGGGAAAGTCCTCTTCGGTCTCGGCGTCACTCTCGTCGGCGTCGCCGTCCGTGTCCATGTCCGAGTCCGAGTCGGCGCCAGCACCGCCTTCGACGTCCATCTTGTTCGCTCCCCTCCGCTTGCCGCCCTTCATGCCTGAGCCCGCGTTCCCAGTCGCCATAGTGGCGTCCGTAGGCGCTCGGTACAGGTTGATCGCCGCCCGCATCTCCTTGTCCTCTTCGAGATCGCGCAGGAAGAGCTCGTAGTCGCGCTCGACCTTTTGCTGATCGACACCACCACGACGACCGAGCGCACCGCGCCCAAGCTGCGTTGGGTCCGTCATGCCCGCCGTGTCCTCTGCCTCCTTGGCAATCGATCGCAACTTCCAGTTCCTCGGCTTGGCCTTCTTCCTCCGGTTCGGGTACGTCTTTTTCACGAGGATGACGTCCGGGATCCGCGCCTGGTCGAGCGCCTCAAAGTCTTCGTTGTTGAAGTTGGACTTTGTAAGGTGGTACCCGAGGACCGTGTCGCCCGGTTGGAGAATAGCACCGAGATGGGTGCGAGTGTGGTAGATGCCGTCGCTGCCGGCTCCGTCCTCGTCCATCATTGTGCCACCCGACGTCGTAGAGCGCGTGACCTGTGCATCGGCCAGCACGAATTTGCCGCGCGTGGGACCTGAGGGCTCAACGTCGAGGATGATGAACTCGACGAGGTCAGAGACGCTTGCGAGAGGGTCGAACGGGCTGCGCCAGTACACTGAAGACGTCACGTCGGCCTGCTGCAGGGACATGGGGTCGAGCAAGTGCATCGAGTTGCCGATCCTCGAGCAGATGGTCAAAGGGCTGTGCGGGTCAGCGATTTGCCTGATGTCTGTTGACGTACGTGATGTTGCCCCAGGCGCGAGCGAGTGCACGGGGCACAACCACCAAGTCGTCTTTACAGATCGGGACAATCTCTACCGAGTAGGTAAACTTGTAGCTCGACGTGCCGTTGTGCGAATCGGACGAGATGAGTTGCTCGGAGCCCTTTGACCTGCGAGGTGCTCAGCAAGAGTTTTGCGTCGAGTCGATACGTACCGGACAGGGACGATACCAGCCAAGAACTCGACCATTTTGATCGCTTGATTCCGCTCGGCATAGAAAAAGTCCAAGCCGTCGCGCTTCTCACTGATGCTGGTCGTGTCCCTGACAAAGGTCAGCTGTCGTCCTGCAAAGTGAGCCAACCCACTTGTGAGCATTGTGCTTGAGAATCAACTGCTCGAGGAACAAGAATGTGCGCTTGTGGGTCACCTTTTGCCGAACCTGAACCGTCGCCTTCCATGTGTTCTTGGCGGCGAGCTTTGTGCAGCTTGGGCATTGAGCGCCTTGGACAACGAGCGTCAAGACAAAGGTCTGCTGCAGCACCGTGTTCGCCAAGACCTCCTTCTGAATCGTGAGCTTGACTTTGATCCGCTTCGAGTGAGGTTCCGTCCAGATGAACGAGGCGTCGATCAAGCGGACTTTGAGGAGGGGACGGGCGAGCTTCTTCAAGCAGATGGCTACCAACGTGAGCTACGGTGCCGACGCGTGTGCGTGCTTACCGAGCAGCTCGCGAGACTCGGGTTGACAGTTGACCCAGTTTGTAGGCGGCGACAGGAAGCGCTCACACCCTACGAATCTCAGCTGAACGCACCGACAAGTGTTCAGTGCTGACTGACCTCGACAGAACTGGATCGACGACTCTTTCGGGATCCCCTCGGTGATATCGACGCTGTGCGTGTAAGCAATCGTCACTATCAATATTTTACTATACTAACGAATTTCTCAGACAGCCGACGCCTGCACAGTCGATCAGCCGCAGCGATCATCTACACCAGGCGACTCACACAGCCCAGCGCCGTTGGCCGACGAGATGACTGTCCCACAGTCTGCGCAGAGGATGAAGCTCTGCTGGCCATACTCGTCTGGCGTGTACTCCATCTCGCGCGGTTGCAGTCTTGGAGAATGTCTAGTCGACAACGAGCGTGCGTCAACTTTCTGAAAGCTTGGTGGCAAACGTGATGCACGCAACACGTCATTACATATCCATACAATCGTAGATGAGGCAACCGGGCAGCAGGCTATGTGTACACCCAGCCGCTGCGGCTGGTCGCCCACTCTTCCAGGCGCTCCTTGGGTACAGAAGCAAAGCCCATGCGCAACGAGACGTGGAACGTCTCGTCGCCGCCTTCAGCTTGAATGTCCTCGCTCTCGTTCGGGTTCTGCAGGGGTGGACGGTGGATTCCGAGACCAGCACCACCGACGGATGTAAGGTAGGGGTGGTAGCCTGACCGCGTCAGGTCAGCGATCAGCACCTGAAGCGATTCCTCGGAGAAATCTACGTTGCGTCAGTGTGCTCTCCGTCTCGCAACCATCATCACGCACCATCCGGAATCAACGTCACGGCGCAACCGCCGCCACCCGCACCCGTCAGCTTGGTCTTGAGGCCGAACGGATCAAGCGCAGTCTTTGCGCGGATCGCCTCGAGAGCAGGGTGCGAGACCCCAAGCGAGACGAGGTGACCGTGGTTCTCGTCGATCATGCGCTGTGGCTGTCAGATCATTCCCTGAGATCACTATGCGCTTAACCGACCTCCAACCGCGTGATCAGCTCGGTACGCTCCAACGACACATCCGCCAACGAGCCATGCACGTGGTCCGAGATATCCTGGATAGACTGCAAGATGCCATCGACGAGCTCTGGCTCTGCGAGCTTGAGCGCCGTCACGCCAGCGACCAGCGTTTTGGTGTCGCGAGGGATCCGCGAGTCGGTCAACAGCAGGCGAATCGACTTGAACCTGATGCGCGTCAGTCGTAAGCGTTGGCAGATGTACGCAGCGAACTCACCCCGTCACACTCTCAAGTTTGCCCTGCTTGCCAGCCATAGCCCTCGCAAAGACAACGGCACCGCCGCGCACAGCGACGGCATTATCGATCCCGCTCGGGTTACCGTGCATGACCTTTTCCGCGAGGAAGGCGTGGGCATCGACCACGTCGGTGTGCGCCAGAGACACGCTGGCAGCGTCCGTGTTGACCTTGACGTGCTTGGCGAGCAACGAGGCGGCAATACACGTCGAAAACGAAGCCGAGGAACCGAGACCGGCGCCGATCGGCAGCGCTGACCGGGCAGCAAACGTGACGCCGGGCCTGGGATCATCAGCCTCGTGTATACAATCTCGGTAGACACTGACGCTTGGGCGTTGGTACCGGCGATGAGCATGTACAGGTACAAGAACGCGATCGCTGCGACCTTGCTGCGCTTCTCGTCCTTGGCAGGCTCCGGCGCGAGCGCATGATCAATCACAAGCGCTTCGAGCGCCTTGATCAGTGGTGGGTGCAGCTCGGTCCCCGTTGCGTCCTCGCCCTTTGGCACCTTGTCCCACGGCAACGCGTCGATCGCCCATTCGCCTTCGAACCCGATATCGCCCAACTCCAAGCCGACGACGGCGTCGGCGCGACTCGAAAGCAAGCCGTAGCATCGGAGGTTGACAGCGGCGGCAATGGCAGTCTGTCGTGCGCGATCGAGGTGGAGAGGGAAGCGGGAAAAGCATTGTTATTGGCACTGTTCTCATCTCGCTAGATGTACAACCCAGCAGAAGGATAGATTAATCACGCACCACCCCATGCACGACCGCGTGCTCTCCAAAGAGAATGACCTTGCCTGGCGCCGAGACGAGGATGTCGCCGGTGTCGTTTTCATTGACGTTGGATTCGGTGCCGACGCCAGACCCTTGTTGCAGTCGGTGCTCGATCGCAGCGGCAGAAAGGTTGTACCGCTCGAACCCGTTTGCGCGTTCGAGGACCCAGAGTTGCGGGTCGGTGTCGTACAGCTGCTCAAGAGGGACAGTCGGTGAGATGTAGCCGTCAATCTTGGGGGTGATGGCACCGGCAGCGACGAGAGCGTGCTCGAGGTCGTCGATCAGGTCGCGCGGGTCCTCGATACCTACGCATAGTCGGATGAGATTCTCTGGCAGACCACGCTCGGCCCGGACGGCGGCCGAGATGGAAGCGTGGCTGCAGGGGTCAGCTTATGGTCGCAACTACCGACTAACTCACGACATGAGGCAGGGCATGCTGATCAAACTGTTGACAGCGCCAAAGCTGACACTGATCCCCCAGAGCCGGGTCCCGCCAACGATCCGCTCGCTGAGCTCCTTGTCGCCCGTCTCAAAGCTGAGCACGGCCCCAGCACCCGTCGCCTGCTTCCAGTGGATGTCCCGCGCAGGGTGCTGCGGCAAGCCCGGAAAGTTGACCTTGAACTTGAGTGCGTCAAGGTAGGCGGCCACCAGGTTGGTGGTAGCCGACTGGCGATCCAGACGAAGCGAGAGCGTCTTGAGCCCACGCAAGAGCAAGAAAGAGTCGAACGGGGCGAGACCGTTGCCGACACTGTTGACGAGGAATGCAAGTTTCTTGGCGACATCCTCGCGCGCGACGGCGACGATACCAGCCATGAGGTCGTGGTGGCCGCTCAGGTACTTTGTGCCCGAGTCGTAGACAATGTCGGCCCCGATTTTGAGCGGTTGTTGCAAGTATGGCGACATCATCGTGTTGTCGACAACGACGAGTGCGTCCTGGCGTTGATCAGTATAAGACTGTATGCAGAGCACCAACGTACGGGTGACGCTGCCTTGACGAGCTTGGAGATACCCTCGATATCAGCAATCTTGAGCAATGGGTTGGTCGGCGACTCGAGAAGAACCATCGAGATGCTGTGCCCAAGTGTCAGCATGAGATAGGCGGACGAGCCAGAGCCATCATAGCGATTGGGTCGCCGAGTTCTGAGCAGCGACTGAGCTCCATCTCAGCGCACGAGGGGGCAAACTGCCTAGCCGCTGTACGTAAAACAGACAGGTCCAAGAAGCAGCCAGTCAGAATGATGCTGATGGCGAGAGCCACACTGATCGAGTGCAACGCCCAAATTCAAGCCGTCGTGGGCGCCGTGGGCATACAGCGTATCGCCACGCGACGCGGCCATGTCCTCCCCCTAGCTGCATGCAGCTTTGGCAGTCTCACCGACGCACGTCGGTTCGCGCAAGCGTTCATCCGCTTTGTGGGATAGCAGCGATAGCGCGTGTCCGCTGGGCGATCTGTTGATGAGCGACTAGACCGTGATAAGACGATGAAACAAATGAAAATGCCCTAGGGAGCAGCGCCATGCCGCCTCAGTGGCGACCAATGGCTACAACAAACTTGAAGCTTATACTAGGTTCGCCTCACTCGCGTAGCGCAAGTCGTCACATGTCAATTTTGCGCGTTCGAAAAGGCAGGTGTCACAAGCTTGCCCGGGCCTGACGTAGCGCTGAAGCAGCAAAGGCCTGTAAGGGCCGAGCCGGAACTAGCTGCCTCTTGTCCATGACAAGCAGAGCATGCAGACGGCGTTGGCGTGTGGGCGTGCCAGGAGACAGCAGACTACTCATTGACTCAGTACAGACCGCACGCTGACACGCTGATCTTGATACGACCTATAGATGAGGCTGACACGCATCGTTCATCGAGCGCGCGCACGCGGTGACAGATCGGGCGAGCCTGGCAAGGCTGATGAGCGCGCTCGATTGCCAAGTTTCAGATTCGTTCCAACGAGCATACCCAATAGGGACCGTCAGCTTTCCTAGCTTCGTGTGCGTGGTCGCGGCTGGACGGCTTAGACGCTAGCTGCGCTCGCTGTGTGGCCCGGTAGAAAGCGCGGGTCTTGATGCCGACCAGGCAATCCTAGTCCAGAGCACACCGCTTCGAGCGAGACAGGATACAGCCCAGCGAATCGAGAACCACCCAGGAGATCAAGTCCGACCGACGCAAGCCAACTCACCGCGCACCGCCCTGCTTCAACGCCTTTTCAACCTGGTCAACCCTCGCCGTATCCACATGCACGACTTGGACACCGCCATGGGTGCCGAGGTAGCCCAACAGGCGGTTCGTGCCGCCGTACAGGTCGTCGCCTGCTAGCACAATCTCGTTTGGTTTCACGAGGCGGAGGATGAGGTCGAGCGCGGTCATGCCGGTTGAGACGGCAAAGGCTTGGGTTGCGCTGTAGAGGCGTGCGAGGTGGGTTTCTAGCGAGTGAGCGTTAGCGAGCGAGCATTGTGAGATGAGCGGCGGGGCTACGGGTCGAGCCGAGTGTGCATGAGGGTGGCGATGAGCAGAACAGGTTGGGTCGCGGTCGAGGCCAAGCAGTGCACGTCCATGACTGTGCCACCACCCAGCCCACGCATCGTCAAATGACCCGATGAACCATCGCCACCGTAATCTGAACCGCGCGCCCAAGCGCAACTCACCGAGCCCCCCGCGCGTCGGGTTCCCACTCCGTGTATAATCATACTCCTGCCCCGGTCCGCCCTTGAATGTGGCAGTCTGGTAGATCGGGGTCGACGAAGCGCCATACTGATCTTTACCGTCGACGGCGGCGCACAGAGTTGAGAACCGCCAGTTGGCCTTGCGGTCCGCTGCGGACGAGGTCGAGGGCGAGGCCGAGCTGTAGATTGATGTCGCGAGGGACGAGTAGCCGGATGGAGTGTCGGTCATGGCGGTGAGTGGGTGTGATAAGAGACGGTGGGCTTTGTGCCGACGGGGTTGTGAGGCTCCGTTGTGAGGCTCGATGGTGTGATTGCGGTCGAGGATGGTGTGAGACGGCTTGGAGTGAATGGAGAGGCTGTGCGCGCTTGCGTATAGCGTGTTCGCGTGTTCCCTCTGAGAGATGCACAGAGAGCAGAACAGAGAGAGAGCAGAGAATGACAATCCAAAGTAACAAGAATGGCGCGATCTACGGGGTAATGACGTGGCAGTGACGTGGACAGCAAGGTGCGCGAGGGGTTCTATCGTGGCTCGTTTGATACGCCGCCTGCAATAGCACCAGTACAGAGTGTGCAAGACGGTATACATCCTCGACAAGACGACAGCGACGACAGCGATCCAGTGGGGACCATAGCCAGTGCGACGCTGCATCCCGCTCGCCGCCAGCTCCAGCCGAAATCCGTCCAAACGGCCGTGCAATCCACTCTCCCAGTCGGTGGCAACAAAGCAACGTTGAGATCTCAAGCTGACCGCCGCTGGTCCCAGGCTGCACGCTCGACTCGCAGTGGACCGCTCAGAGCATACCATGTCATCCGATCTCCCTTCCACACGGCCGACATCCGTCCGAGGGCTTTACAGTACGTGCTCGACCCGACCAACCTCGTGCTCAGCTCACACACGCACCCGCCAGCGCCGCCGCAGGAAGACTGGCTCTTCCTGCCCCCCTCGGTCCCACAACCCTCCCACAGCACTTCATCACCACCGTCCACGACCCCGCCGCCGCCATTCCGTCCAATCCCAACCGCTTCGTCGGATGACCTCCAACTCGGTCTCGGGGCCGGCATCGCCTCTGGGTTCTTGAAACTGTTTGCAGCAGAGTACTTTACCGCGTTGATCGGCCAGCCGTTTGAAGTGGGAGGCACGCTGCTGCAGGTCGAGTACAGGCCCAGGAGGAGAGTCGCGCACGCTCTAGGGCTCGATCACGGCCCGCAGCGAGACGAGGCGGGCGACGTCAAGGAGGATGGGGACCAGCTCGAGACGGTGAGTGCCATACCCTAGGTGAACACATGGACCCTCGCCGACACCTTATAGCTCTCCAACCCAGAAGAAGCAGACTTGTACTTTTCCGACCGGCTCTCGGCGCCCACAACGACGTTTGGCGCGCCCGAGGCGTTGGGCGAGCAGGGCATCGTCGTTGGCAAAGAGGATGCCGAGGGCTATCTGCCAGACTGTGAGTGGCTTGCTGGCGGTGAGCGAGCGTGCGGGCCAGCGGCGTGGCAAAGACCGCCGCGTCACTGCCACGCCGTCAATGTCGCACTACTTACCCCCTGGCTCCGCTATACATCCCGCTAACGCTCGCTACGTGCAGTACACCCCAACTGGACTCTCAAGGACGACTATGAAGTCTCACGATCCAACGGCGTCTGGGGCATGATCCGCCGCGTGCGCTATTCCCCCACCGAGGGCCTGACAGCGCTCTGGAAAGGCCAGCTGTTGAGCACGGTGCACAACCTACTGTTCACAAGCCTGCAACCACACCTGCACAGCACCATCACCTCGCTCGTGCCGTTGAGCCCCGGAACGGCCGGGATCCTGAGTGCGCCCGACCTGCCCCTCGCATCGCACCCGGACCCAGCGCTGCCTCTCGCTCTCCAAGTCGCATCGCATCTCACGACGCTCTTCCTGCTATCCCCGCTCGAACTCCTCCGGACCCGGTTAATCCTTGCCCCCCTCTCGAGCGTATCATCCTACACGCTCCTCCAGCAAGCTCTCCAAGACCAAGGCGGCTTCACAGGTCTCTACCTGCACCCATCCCTGCTCCTCCCGACCCTGCTCGAACACACTCTCCGGCCGCTCATCACGCTCTCGATCCCACTCGTGATCGAGCGCAAACTGCACATCAGCCCCGACCTCGCCCCACTCACGTACGCATCGTGCGATCTCGCATTCGGGATCGCGACCTCGCTCATCATGCTCCCGATCGAGACGGTGCGCAGGCGCTTACAAGTCCAGCGCCGTCGCGGCGACGCGGGACGCACCGTCGTCCGTGTCCGAGAGAGGCAGTACGTCGGCATCGTCGAAGCGCTCTGGCGCATCGCGACGGAAGAAACGGCCGTGCCGCGCAAACGAGGCTTGACAGAGAAACAAGAGGGAGGATGGTTCCAGGGCGTCAAACAGCTCTATCGAGGGGTACGCTGCTCTCTGCCATCTTGTCAACCCGAGCTCACACTGCAATAGTTTGGCATCGCCGTCTCGGCCCATGTCACCGTGTTCACGCTCGGCCTCGTCAGTGCCGGTCTGGGCGGCAGGGGGTTCGATGGCGGCTGGAAGGAGATTTAGCACGAGTACATACATAGCTGGATGACTTTGCCAGTTGCGTCGACAAGCAGCCAAGTTGGGTACTGATTGATGCTCGACTTTATGAGAGAGAGCACGACTCCGACCTACATACAGTCCAGCCAACCACGCGCGCCAGTCTACAGTCCATACATACATATTCACAACACGTAGCCTACCCCACAGACGCGCACACGTACCCAATCACCGAAAAGCACCGAACGCCAGACGCCACACCCAATGGATGGGATCGATAAACAGTCTTCAGGCACGCGCTGATGACTTTGTACTTAGGCAGCTCGCTCGCTCTTTCGTTCCTCCCACACTCCCCCCCACACACACACACTATGCGCGGCTTCAACGTCTTGACCCTCATCACCACCCTCATGTGCGCAATGCTGCTCGTGGCGGCTTTCCCGACACCGATCAACGCGATTGGCGGCGCTTCGAATGCGGAGCGATTGAGGCGCGGGATGCGGCTGCGGGCGCCTGCGAGCCTGTATGACCCTTCTAGAAGTGAGTGCGGGCTTGCCGACGCTCAGTCGTACATCTGACGCCGTCACAGCGCGAAACCTCGTGCCACGGGTCTCGGGGGCCAGAAAGTAGAAGCCAGCGGGTCGGGATAGATTTGGGCTTTCGGTCAACGTTTTGGGGGGTTTAGTGGACACGACCATGATGCAGTCTTGTTACATGCGGTGATACACGGATACATCACTTGCGCTTGAAGAGCCGGTTAGAGCTTGTCGCCCTGCTTGGGGACGAATGTCGTACCGTGCCGCGCGATGATGCTCTCGACTTCTTTTGGGATGCTCTCGAACAGACCGGCCTCGCCGTAGTGAGGCTTCCAGCCGATTTGTCGGCTGTGATCGGCGCGCGCGCGAGAGTTGCAGCCAAGGTAGGTACTTCCGGCAAAGTACTTGTTGATCTCGTCGGACGAGAACGGGGTCGGCTGCGCTTTGTTGGCGATCCCTGCGTGGACGAGCGCATTGCCGATCGCTTGGTTCAGGCCGAAGCTGAAGTCATCAGCGGGCTGACCAAGGTGGGTTGATGACTCACAGACTGTGCTCGCCAGACTCGCCAAAGTAATAGCCCTGACGGCCGTGCCCAATGTCGCCGACGAGAGCGTGCTGGTAGATGATCTCGTACAGGTTGCCGAGATCCGCAATGTGCACGTTTGGCCACAGGTTGCGCCCTGACGGTTTCAGCTGCCCGTGTTGGTCATCCAACATGCAACCTACCATCCCCGACGGTTCCCGCACGCTTGCGGTCGAGCGCAGCGCGGATCAGGATCGGGACCTGGATCGAGTTGGCGTTGGCAAGCTTGGCATCGAACAGCGGGCCCTCGGAGATGCCGTAGATGGTGGATGGTAGTACGATATACGACTTGATGTAGGACGCTTCGTCGGCGGCTAGGATGGCAAGGTCGACATTCCGGTGCAGTGCCGAGTCGGGCAACGAGTCGATACTCAACGTCTTGCCCTCGGTAGCGCGCAGATCAGTGTAAATCTACAGAGGTCAACACCAGAGAACACATGACTGGCGACCAACCTTGTCAGTCTCGTACAGGCCCTCTGCCTTGTCTCCGAGCACACCCGTGCCACTCGTGTGAATGTACAGCACGCGGTGCGTCGTCTCCGCCTTGCGTTTCTTGGCACCTTGTAGCAGAGCGGCATTGGCCTCGACATCGTCTGCGTTGGCACAGTTGACAATCACGTCGTGCTTGGATGCAAGGTCGGTCAAGAGAGCGCTGTCACTCATCGAGCCAACCACGACCGAAATATTGGGCGAGAACTTCTTGAAGCCCTCTTCCTTTGCGGCATCGCGGGTGAGGATGGTAACTGGAGGTGCTGGGGATTGCTCAAGTAGCTACGGGTATAAGTCAGCACGACCTTGGCTAGCTCGGAGCCGCACGGACCTTTTGCAGGACAGTGCCGCCAATGTACCCGGTGGCACCGAGGAGCAGTACAGCTTGGATTTTTTGGTCCGACATGATGGATGGGATGGATGGGATGGATGTATCGGCTTGCTGCAGATGAGCTTCGTTGGACGGAGTGAGCGACCTCCACCTGTGCGCCGATCTGATCACGTGAACCGACGCAAGCGGAGCTGGTATGAGGACTTCACCAATGATCCTCGGCGCTTTGTCAGCCCCCGCGGTTCATAAGTCCGCAACTTGTGTTCAGCGAGAGCTCGAACGAGAAGATTGACGATAATCGCTCGTAGACCATGCTCGGCTTCAGCATGCCACTGCTGTACCCTGGCCCGACATCCACTCCGAACAGAACACAGCTACAGTGCTATGTACTAAGTATTCGGGTCAGCCGATGCATTGTATATAGGGAAGTATATATGCTGCATCGCGCCTTACGGACTCGAACCCTAACGACCTCATCATGTGTAGCCGTTTACGATGCTCACCGGAAGCTGCTTCTCGCACCTCCCTGTCACACCCTGCGCAGAATGGCAAACGTGGGGGTTATATCACTCTATCGCTCAGACTCGCGGCTGTCGAAGCAGCTTGCGTTCTCTCGAGCGATTCAAAGTGCCACATTGGCGATTTCGAATCACCGGTCACGCACGCAAACGATCACACCTTGATCGTCCTGTCACTGTTATCAAGTGTAAGTGCGGTGGCCCACGCTCGTCAAATAGGTTCGACGCTACTTCACTCCGAATTCTCGAGACTAGCGCAGCGCACACCTTCTCACGCCATTCAGACTGCGCCCGTCACCAACGCGCGACTCACGTGGTAACCAGCGACGTTGTGGCAGTTGCGCTAGGCTTCGTGCTGGCAATCACAGGCTAACAGTGCAGTGGAAATAGCGCGGGCCTTGAAGCCAAGCGACAATGTCTGGTGGCTTGCCTGATGATATTGCTTGAATGGCGTCAATCGCAGTGCTTTTGGACTCTCGTACTACGTCTTATACCGAGCTCTCAGTGATACGCCATACATGCATCATTCCAAGTAGCAAATAATCTCACACAGGGTTAGATCTATCGATAAGATGGCTCAACCCGCACTTCCTGTGGGCCACGCAGCAGCCGCAATTGAAGCTGCAGCAATGCCGCAAGATGGCAGCGCGGCCAGCAGCGAGTACGAGACAGACTTGGATGACAAGTCTCGCAAGCACCTTGAAAACCTTCCGCCTCTTGCCGATCGTGCGACCGCCAATGGTGACGAGACGCTCGTGCGTATCTTGCTGGGAAAGCTCCGTCTTCGCAAGCGCTCTGCCGTCTATGATCTGGATACCGTGAGTGATATGGTGAAGGCAACGCGCGAGTCTGATCCCGTACTAGATCGCCACGCAGCCGAGTGTGTTCGATGAGTCTGGCGCAGAGAGCTACTACCCGCCTGTCTCTTGGGAAAACTACGACGCATTCGATCCCAACTTTCGGTGGACGTGGCGCGAGGAGAAAAGCGTGACACGCATCGTCGACTGGCGTATCTTTGCAAGTGGTCTTTGGTGAAGACTTGCTGTAGCTGACGTCGCAGACATGGGTCGTCGTCATGTTTCTCGCTTTGGACATAGACCGCGCGAACATGGCCAACGCAACGGCTGATGGCATCCTCGCGGATCTCAAAATCACCCAAGCCGACTACAACCTAGGAAACACACTTTCCAAGCTTGGTTTTCTCGTGAGTCACTTGACTGGAAGGCTACGACTAGGTGAGAGGACACGAGCTGATGCAAGATTTAGTTGGCCGAGCTACCGTCGCAACTGGTATCGAAGCGTCTCGGCCCCGATGTCTGGATCCCGATGCAGATCTGCATCTTCTCTTTACGTATGTCTCGAGTCGTTATTTTCCCAGTGCGCGCACTGACATCGGCTCTAGTGGCAGCAGCTCAAGCCTTCATGAACGGGCGTGCCTCTTTCCTCGCCTTTCGATTCGTGATGTGAGCTGAGAACCACTTGAATGCAGTCGAGGCTAATGCCATTCTGCGCAAAGCGCTGCGTTCCAAGGCGGCTTCATCCCCGACTGCATTCTGTACCTATCCTACTTTTACCCGAAGAACGTCCTTCCCGTGCGACTCGCCCTCTTTTGGTGCACCAACTACTTTGGTAAGCAAGAGATGCCACCCGAAACGCCCCTGACAATGCATTTCAGCCGACCTTGTGACTGGGTTCCTTGCGGTCGGTATCCTCAAGATGCGTGGCATCGGTGGTTATGCAGGGTAAGTCGGTGGCGATGGCTGCGAGCCCACTACTCCGAGCTGACTTGTACTCAGCTGGCGATTCATGTTCGGCATTGAAGGTCTTTTCACCCGTGAGTGACTCGTCTCGGCTTTACCTGCACCAGCTGACGCTCGGTCAGTTCTTATTGGCATTGCTGCCTTCTTCCTCATGCCCGCTTCACCGTCGCAGACCAAGACCAAGCTCTTCAAAAAGGGCTACTTTATCGAACGCCAAGTCAAGATCATAGTCAACCGTGTGCTCCGTGACGACTGGACCAAGAGTGGTATGGTGCGCCCACTGCGCATCATCTTGCACGCGGACTGATTGCAAACAGCACAACCGTCAAGCACTCACGATCAAGATGATCTTCAAGTCGCTGACCGACTACGACCTGTGCCCGCTGTATCTCATCGCTCTGCTGTACGGTATTCCCGGTGTCCCAATCAAGAATTACCTCCAGCTCTCATTCAAAGATCTCGGCTTTTCGACCGTGATGTCCAACCTGCTCTCTGTGCCGTACACGGTCATTGCCATGATTCTGCTTCTGGCTGTCACGGTGCTCTCCGAGGCGGTCGACAACCGGTCCTTCGTTGCCATGTCGGAGAACATATGGTTTCTACCTTGTTTCATCGCCCTGGTAAGCTCTACTGCATTCGAAGCGCGTCTAGAGCTGAATGGTGCTAGGTCACGGTCAAGGATCCAATCAGCGGCTGGGAATACTTTGCAATCGCCACCGTTCTGCTCAGTTTCCCCTAGTGAGTCCAGGTCAAATTCATCCTTCTAGGCAGGAGCTGATTGCTCAGCGTGCACGCCATCCAAGTCGGGTGGTGCTCACGAAACAGTGGGTCGGTGCGGACGCGGACAGTCTCTGCTTCGGTGGTACGTGCCCGTTCACCCGAAGCAACAGACGCTCACCCTCGTAGTACAACATGTTTGTTCAGGTCTCATCGATAATCGGCTCCAATGGTAGGCTATAGGTACTCGAGTTGACCGTTGAACGCTCACAGCTTCTAGTCTATCAAGCCAGTGACAAGCCGCGCTACTACAAGGGCAACAAGGCTCTGTTGGGTGTCATCGCTTTCAACTTGGGGATTCTGTACCCCGGTACATACGTCTACTACCGCGTACGCAACGCCTACAAGGAGCGCAAGTGGAATGCGATGAGCAAGGCAGAACGAGAGGACTATGCCAAGAACACGACGGATGAGGGCAACAAGCGTCTCGATTTCAAATTTGCTACATAGGCGAGAAGACGATAGACGATCGCTATGACCCACAGCAGCGATGTATGTACATTGTACTAAGCCTCGCTGCGGAATCATGCCAGACAGATGAAGACATACTGCCACACCTAGCCCGGACGCCGACCTGGCGCCACGTGTGGATGATGCATAATGGCGTGCTTGTCATGACGCCCCGCTCTCGCACTTGGCCGAGGATTGCGCACTGCATTGGCATTCGCGCCGTCCAGCTCGCCTCGGCAATGTCGCCATCTTGCGAATGCCACATTGTCTTTCAGCACCCAAGCGCAGAGTGGAGGCGAGAAGTGCGAATGAAGTTGTATATGAGCAGACATCTCGAACAAACATCCTGACACGGCTGCAATGTCTACCACGTCGACACTGACAGAGGCCATCACCCAGCCGCTTGCTACGCTCAAGCTCCGTGGTGCTGAAGATGGAACCAGCCAAAAGGTCTGGTCGCCCGATGCCGCCGACCAGCCAGACGGCGACGTCGAGGCTGAGGCCGAGTACCCGTACAAGGAATATCTCCCGCACTTTGACCAAGACTTCAAGCTGCCGCCGTTGACGCCGTTCGAGCATGTCGACCCAGGAGCGCAGGCTCTGAAAGACCCCGAGCCTCGCAAGTTTCTCGAGCACGCGACAAGAGTTGCCGAGGTGTGTTTACGCTTGCGCGACGACATGAGGGGCTGGAGCCTGATCCCACACCGTAGCTTGCCCCCAAGCTAGGCACTGAGATCGAGGGCGTTCAGCTGCACAAGCTCAACGACCGCGAAAAGCAACAGCTCGCCCTTTTCGTCGCTCAGCGCGGTCTCGTCGTCTTCCGCGACCAAGAGTTCCAAGATCAGGGGCCGGAATGGCTCAAGGACTGGGGCCGGTGAGTCTTGCCGTGGGGTACAATAGGCATACTGACGATGATACAGCTTCTTCGGTCGCCTGCATGTGCACCCGACTTCTGGACAGCCAAAGGGCCACCCCGAGTTCCACCTCGTGTACCGCGACGGCAAGGCGTCGTTCAACTTTGAGACATCCGACAAGCTCACGTCGTCGGTCTGGCACTCTGACGTGACATACGAGGAGCAGCCTCCAGGGCTCACCACCCTGTTCCTCTTTGACTCGCCGCCGTCGGGTGGTGATACCGCCTACGTCTCGCAAGTCGGTACGTTGGCAATACCTAGACGCACATGTAGTTGCTGACACCGCGCAGAGGCCTACAACCGCCTCTCACCTTCGTTCCGCGAGTATCTCGAGACCTTGTATGTCGTGCACTCTGGCGTCGAACAAGCCGAATTCTCTCGTCGCGGGAACCGAGGTGGCGTCGTCAAGCGCGAGCCTGTCGAGAATGTGCACCCCTTGGTCCGCGTTCACCCCCTCACCGGTCAGAAAGCTCTGTTTGTCAACAAGCAATTCTCGCGCCGGATCGTCGGCCTCAAGACGGACGAGTCGGATGCGATCCTCAACTTGCTCTAGTGCGTTTCCGTTCGCTTCCGTGAAGTGTGATATTGACGACCGGCAGTACACACATCGCCCAGGGGATCGACTTCCAGACGCGCGTGCGGTGGCAGCCTCGATCCGTCGTGCTTTGGGACAACCGAATCACGGCGCATTCTGCCATTGTCGACTTTGACTCGGAGGGCTCCTCCAGGGGCCGTCGCCATGGCCTCCGCATCACCCCTCAAGCCGAACGTCCGATCCCAGCGCGTGTCACGGCTTGAGTCACGTCGAAACGAACAGTCCTTTGTATATAGCTTGATGCACTTGTAGAGTATTGGCACGATCCGAGCACACTCTGGCGTCGTGCTGAAGCGCCCACCCGCACCGGCACACGTGATGCATGACGCAGGACGTGGCTCCAGCAGGCCATAAAGTACAACTCGTAGGCGGCTGAAACGGAGCGCAGACAAATATGAGGAAGAAGGGGAAGATGGTGGGTGAGCCTTGCGATTGAACAAAGTGCGAAGCCGGATGGGCGATTTGGGCGAAACTGCCCGAAATGCCAAAAAACGCAGGCTGTTAACAAACATGTAGCGTCACGCTAACACAAGCTCCTCTCGTTCATCACTCTAGCAAGACTCTAGCAGAATCCCGATGTGATTGGCATGAAAGTTGATGGACTGTACGTCGTCTCCCTCAAGCCAACGAAGCAATCGAATGAGCTTACGGAGTGCTCTGAATCCTCTGCAAAGGTCTATAGCCAGGGCTTGCCCCGTGCATGGTTCTCGAAGAGCAGTGCACCGACTGAAGGATGTCGCACAACGAGCACAGACCGAGTGCGTTGTCGAGTCTTGCAGTGCCGGGCTGACAGCAGCCTGTGCAGGAAACCGAGATTGAAGCCAGTCAGCGTGCAAGGGGTTGCGTCTGGGTCTTTGTGGTACGCACTACGGTGACACACATTGTTCGCGTCGCCAATTACCGCAGGAGACCGAGGCAGACATGGACGACTTCACCGCGTACACTGCTGCTAGTCAAGAAACAGAATGATCAGCGCACTCTTCATGCAATGGCACGGATGCTAGCGTGTGTACTTGCTCGCCGCTCGGATGAGGTGGACTGATGTCGTGCAGGCATATGAGAGAGCTGTATCCTGAAACACGGTTGATTGTCGAGGCAGACACGGCGCAAGAGTTCGGGAACGAGTACCCAGATCTGATCGTCGTCAGTCCCGGTATGTTGGTAACATTAGATTGATCATGATGCTCATGTCGATAGATGATACACATCTACTCGAGTCAGAAACAGACCTGATCGTGACGATCGGCGGCGACGGCACAATCCTACACGTATCCTCGCTGTTCGACTCTGGCGCTGTCCCTCCGGTTCTGTCCTTCTCCCTCGGTACCCTGGGCTTCCTGTTACCTTTCAACATTGAACACATGGAACATGTACTGGCGCATACTCTGCGACCGACCACAGGGGCGGGGCTCGAGATTCTCGAACGATTGCGGTTGGCATGCGAGGTTCGTGGCGAGGATGGTCAAACGGTGTCAAGGTGTCCTGGAAATGGTGAGTGCTGTCAAACCAACCGACGTCACCTGATGCGCACAGGCTGGCAGGTGATGAACGAGGTCGCACTGCACCGAGGGCGGCATCCGCATCTGACAGTCGTGGACGCCTACTTCAACGGTCAACACCTTACTGAAGCAGTCGTCAGTCAGGGGGCCTAGTGCTGATCCGTTGCTGATCCTAGCAAAGGCCGACGGCCTGCTGCTCTCGACACCTACAGGGTCCACCGCGTACTCGCTTTCGGCTGGCGGACCGATCGCCCACCCTCAGCTCGACTGCTTTCTCTTGACGCCAATCGCACCGCGCAGTCTCAGCTTTCGAACGCTGATGCTGCCTAGCTCAGGCGAAGTCCAGCTCAAAGTGGGTCAGGTGCCTGAATTCCGGGGTCTACTGATGATGGGGTAGATCTCGGCCTCGTCCCGCGCTCCGTCTGATCTCTCGATGGACGGTCGAGAAGTGTGTTCGCTGCGTGCGGGTGAAAGTGTCGTAGTCCGCGCTTCTCCGTTCCCCATCCCCTGCGTGATGCGCGGTGGGATCGAACTCGGCACGCGTAGCACCAGCAGTGGCGAGGACAGCTGGGTGCGCGACATCAAGTGGGTCTGAGCGTGACAAACCATCATGTCGCTGACAGGACGAGCACGCTGCTGCAGTTCAACACTGGCTTTAAGAACAACAGCCTCGCCGGCCACGGCATGCTCTGACTCGACTCCCGGCACAAGCCTCGCCCGGCCAGGACCCGATTGCACGTGGTGGGCGGACGATGCCGTCGCCTAGCAACCGGATGGCAAATGATGGACGCTCGATGGCAAATGAAGCCTAGGTTTTCATTGATGATGCATGCATGCGCGTACAGGTCACACGCTGACAGAGGACGATTGGCCATCATCCAGTCTGCGCTCGGGGAAAGTCATCAGAAAGGACGTCCTTTGGGTCACAGGCGCACAAGACCGGAAATATACGTCGGAACGGGCTTCCACGCGTGATAAGCCAGCAACGGAGCCGTAACTCATCGGTCTATCAGTCATGCTGCTGCGCCGCCTCGGTACGATAACACGGTCAATACCCAACTTGCAACGAACCTTTGCTTCGGTGACAGCAATGCCAATCTCAACTGCGCGAACACTGGATGTCACCGTAGAGGTCGGCGGCCAGAAGAACGTGGATACGCTCGCTCGTATCTCTAGAGACTTCCGAAGTGGGTGCTGTCCAGTTGCGGCCCTACGAGTGCTGACTTTGCAAGGTGACACATTGACGGTGCCCAGCGATGGACAGCTGTTGGCCGGGCTGAGTGCGTCCCGAGGCGACGACGTGTACCATGAAGACTCGGAGACAGCTGCGTTGGAGGCGCGGGTCGCCAAACTCACGGGCAAAGAGGCAGGGCTGTTTGTGGTTTCCGGAACGATGAGCAACCGTACGTCGCGTCTTGTACAGTGCATAGCTCATCCGCTCGCAGAGCTGGCCATCCGAACCCACTTGATCAACCCGCCGCACAGTGTGATCACTGACCATCGGGCGCATGTGCACAAGCTTGAGGGTACGTATCGATGCAAGAGCCACACGTCTCGCTCACGTCATCCAGCTGGGGGTATCGCCATGTTCAGCCAGGCCACGACACACGCTCTTGTCCCTGCCAACGGTCAGTCATTGTCGTCATCTATCACACAGCCGACTGACGCAACCCAGGCCGCCACCTCACCCTCGACGATGATATCCTTCCCAACCTCACCCTCGGCGACGACATCCACACCGCGCCGACACGTCTCGTGTGCCTCGAAAACACACTGAGTGGGATGGTCTTCCCGCAAGATGAGATTGTCAAGATCTCGACTGAAGTCAAGAAGCACGATATCGCGCTGCACTGTGATGGCGCGCGGATCTGGAACGTTGCGGCGGCCGAGTGTGCGCGACGCGGCGTGAGCGGTGAGGAGGCGCTGCAGGAGGTGTAAGTGACTGTAGTCCCCTGTGGCACCCGTTGACACGCATATAGATTGACGGAACTGGTTGCTCCCTTCGACACCATGTCGCTGTGCCTGTCAAAGGGTATCGGCGCACCGATCGGAAGGTGAGCCCCATGATTCACTACGAGTCCACGTCTGACCTTGGCAGCGTGCTCGTCGGGCCGGCGGCTTTCATCAAAAAGGCAACGCACTTTCGTAAAGCTTTCGGCGGCGGTATCCGCCAGAGCGGCTCGCTGGCCGCGGCTGCACACTACGCTTTGACGCATCACTTTCCGCGGCTCGACGGCACTCATCAGCTTGCCAACCGTCTCGCGAGCGGTCTGGCCGAGCTCGGCTGCAAGATCCTAGCGCCAGTCGACACATGCATGGTGCGTCTCGACTCTATCCGTCGACGTAGCTAAGTGGCAAACAGGTCTTCTTCGACCCCAAGCCGATCAGTGTCCCCCTTGAAGTCATTGTCGCGCGGTGTCGCGCTCTCCCACAGCCCATCACGCTCAAGTACGCGCGTCTCGTGGTGCATCACCAAACGACACCAGAAGCCGTCGAGGATCTGATCAGCGTCGTTGCGGAACTCAAGGCCGAGGTCGAGCAGGGCAAGGGCGACAAGGTCCAAGCCGAAGCGAAACGCAGTGGCGTGGACGTGAGTGGCGATCGGGTTCGGACGCAGCTCGGGTACGGCACAGTCTAGGCTAGAGCCATGGTTGTATGCAGCTGGTAGACATTTGTACAGCGGAGCGAATCTGCAATGCGTTGCATGTGCGGTAGAGTAACTGGACAAGGACACTGCAGCGGCTCAGACGCCCTTGGCGAGGTGGTTGATGCCGTCGGCGGTAGGACCGTCGTGGTACTTGTAACCGTCGCCAAAGACGTTGAACTGGCGGTGCGCTTCAACAGTGACCTGCCAGTCTGAGTGACATCCGTGTACCAGCTGGACACTCACATCGTGGACGCCGTTGCCTGCCGCCTGCACGGCCGATCCCTGCGTCTCTAGCTGTTTACCAGTGTCTTTGTAGCCCTTCTCAGGGTACCTACGGGTATCAAGCCACGTCGAGATGCAAGCAAGGCCAACTCACGCTTCGCGACCAAGCTTCTTGACGTCCGGACCGATCAACTCGCGGTGGATCAAGTGCTCCGAGTTCAAGTGAACGACCTCGTCGCCTTTTGGCTTCTGCTTGTTGCCAAATCTTTCAAGCTCGACACGAGCCGTCGGCAAGTCATCGTGTTTCTGTGCACGCGCGCCAATCTTGACAGTCTTGGTCTTGCTGTGCTTGCCGTGACGATTGGCATCGTAGTCGAGCCCGGCCTTGACATCGGCTCCATCAGTGTTGTGCCCGTGCGTTTCGGGGTGATTGCTGGTGCGCGCATCGCGGCCTTGTAGGTCGTGCTTGAGTGTTTGACCGTTCGTTTGCACAGTGTTCGCTGCGTCCGTCTGGCCTTCAATCTTTAGGATTTTGCCCTGTCGGCCAAGTCAGCACGCGAGGTGACCAGGCCGCAGTGGCATACACCAGTGTTACCAGCGATCCCGGCTTGACGCCCAACATGACCCTCAAACTCATTACCGGTGTGATACACATCGCCATTGATGACGTCTACAACGATCAGTCGGCGTCGTTAGAGAGCTCATGACGCACTCTTGCAGAAGCTGTCCCCAGGCTTGCATCCCTGATGAATGTTCTTGGGCGTATCGACACTCTTAATCGCGTTGTCAAGCTCGGTAGTCTTGACCGGCGCACCCAACGCAACGTTGGAGGTCGCGAGGAAGAGGACGAGAGGGAGTAGTTGGGTGAGCGAGAGCTGCATTCCGTTTTTCGGTGTATCGAAAGAGTGTAGGTTACTGTGAGTGTACAGAAGGCGAATGGAAACCAGGTGGGTTGGTGTTGGATCCCCAAGGTGACACCTGGGCACTTATACACCACGTCCAACGAGCCGATTGAGAATCCGACGTTCAACCGCGTAGATTGACGAGGGTACATGTCAGCATCAACCACGTTTCCAGCCACTCGAGTGGTGTGGTTGAGTCGTGTCCCGGCCCGAGGATAGCTTGAACGGCATCGCGGACGTGGCATGGGTGGATGGACCACACGAGCCGATTCGTCGTCGGGTGCTCGATTTGCTGGACGAGTGGGAAGATGGAGCCATCGGGTAGTAGTACAGCCGTCTTGCTGGGCCGGCCTGGAGTTTTCAGGATCCCACAGGCCAGGATCTCGTCGAGGTCCAACACGGTCCCAGCTGTCGGTCAGCTCCAGTATACGGATCGTTGATGACGCTCACAGCGGTTCCAGACTTGGAAGCAGAGCATCGGCACGAGAAACGTCCTTGAGAAGACGAGATCCCACTGAACATGGATGGTGTCTTTGGCGACATGGACGGCGGCATCGTCCTCTTGCTCGATCATCCCGTCTTCCAGCTCTCCTTGATCTAGCGGCTGCGAGTCGAGATGGCAGGTCTTTGTAGCGTACCCATGACCCGCTACGAGCTGTTTCTATCAGACGGCGGTCGTGCGAGCCAAAGCGTGCACATACGGGGTGCTCAATCCATGCCCAGCCGCGATTCACAGCGGCAACCGCTTCAAACGCCCGATCCTCTCTCGTCCGCTCATATTTTTCAATCAAGCGCTCGACAGACTGTTGAAACTGTTGATACGTCTCCATGGCTCAGTTGGGTGCGAGACGTTTGACGCTTGCATAAAGTCGCCGAGCACGTGCAGCAGGCATGTAATGCAGAACAAAGGCTGGAACCCGGAACACAAACAGACTGGACTTGCTACGAGACGAAAGCTGCAATGATGATGGACGGACAGACGGAAACGAAGCGAACAGACGTCTATTGCTGGCTTTGGGCTTGAGCTGGGTCGGCGGTGGCGGTGGCGGCTAGGTCGAGGTCAGAGCTGCGATCGCGCGGCGCGACTCACGATAGTAGCCTGGCCAAGCTGTTTGTTGGTAGTATGCGGTTGGGTCCCATGCTTGTTGAGCCACGGCAGCGTTGGGGTCCGCGGCGGCCGGCTGGCCCGGTTGGAAGGCGGCTCCTCCTGGCTGACCGGGGATGCCGGCGCCATGTTGAGCTGCGTACGCGCCAGGGCCCGGGTACGCAGCATATTGAGCATAGGCACTGGCGTGCGGCAAGCCATACATCTGCGTTGTCAGCACGCGCGAGCTGCTACCGTCACGGAGCGTACCATTCCTGGGTAAGCCGGCCCACCCGGTTGAGGCTGCATGACCGCAGACTGACCCGGCCCGTCACCGGCTTGCCGGTCTTTACCCCACGAGCACTTGATCGGGCGGCCGTGGATCTGGTGGTTTTGCAGGCTGACAATCGCCATGGCTGCATTCGGGTGCGTGTCGAGCTTGACAAAGGCGAACCCGCGATCAGCCTGCATCCGGATCTCGACAATGTAGCCGTACGCCTGGACGGGTCAGCGTCGTCGTGGCGCTGTAGATTTACATACCTGGAAGAGCGGGATCAAGTCGGCCTGGGTCGTATAGGGGATCAGATTGCCGACGTAGACGGTCGTGTTGTATGCTGGCGTTTGGTTGGCGACCGTGTCGTAGTCGAGTGTGCCGCCGGAAAAGCTGACGGGGGCCGGTGCACCAGGCAAGCCGACCAACGGGGATGCCCCGGGGCGTGAGACAGCGGGAGGACCACTGGTGCTAGGACCGTTACTGAACGCGGTGAACGCGCTCGGGGCGCCGCCCGTCTGCGTCTTTTGGTTTGCCCAGTTGACACGGATGGCACGCGAGCCGAGCCACTCGCCATTCATGGTCGCGATGGCCTGCTCGGCGTCCGACTTTTCTCTTGCGTGACGTCAGCGAGGCCTCTAGTGCCGAGCGTGCACTGACCTGAAGGACAAGAAGCCATAGCCTCTGCTCTTGCCCGAGTTCATGTCCCACATGACGCGTGCCTCGCTCAGGCTGCCAAACGCGCCAAAGGCCTTTGTGAGCACCTCGTCGTTGACTTCGGGGCTGAGGTCGCCGACAAAGACGTGAAAGTGGCTCTGCGTGTCCTCCTTGTTCTGCTGTCCCTGGTAGGCCCAGTTGACGCGGATCTCGGTGTCAAAGATCTTGCGGCCGTTGAGGGTCGCGAGCGCCTGCTCTGCGGCGCGCATGTCGGTGTACTCTACAAAGCCATAGTTGAGCCCGCCGTGCTGAAAGTTGCGGTCGACGATGATCTTGGCGTTGGCTACGGGCCCGGCGACGGCAAAGATCTCGGTGAGCACTGTGCGTGGTCAGTCCGAGTGGCCGGGTGGGATCCGAGACGGACTGTAGTCGGTCACACGGGGGCTCAGGTTGCCGACGTAGAGGTGTGCCTTTTTCTGCGCAATGTCAGTACGAACGCAGCGGCTATTGCGGACTCGACTCACGGGCGGCTCCCCGTTTGGTCCGACGATGAGCGCTGGGGACTGCATTGAAGTGGTGAGTTTGGTCGACTAGCGTAAACTGTCAAAGGATCCGGCCGACTGTCAGCCTTGGTCCAACCCGGCCAGATAGCGAGCTACTGACAGGTCGTGTCGTGAGCGTGCGGCCAAACGGTGGGCGTGATAGCAGTGCGGGACGGAGTGCGTGCGGTGGAATGAGCCGGTCCGGGCGTGCTCGAGTTTTTGCGGGAATATAACCAAACAGAGCCAGAGAGATGCGAGAACGACGAGCCGGAGATGAGATGGGGAGGAAGTGGTGGGCGAGCGAGGGCGTGTGTCGAGGCAGAGTGCGAGCCTCGAGGCGATGGCGAGGGTAGGCAGGCTCGGCTCAAGACTCATGGCGGCGACGGCGAATGACGTGGCCGGGCGTGCTCTTGCTCACTGTCAAGACCACCGCGGCGAGAGGGCTGACAGTGAGCTCTGCTGGAGAGCAAGCGAGCAAGAGATGTCGACAGGGGAGCGAGTCCAGTCGTGTCCAGTGCAAGAGACAGCTGTATCAGAGTCGCATAACTAGCTCAACTCTGGTGTAGAGTGCACCGCAGTATGGGATGCACCGCGAGTGCAGTTCAAGTTGGGAATGGGCTATGCATCGCATCCGCAAGCTGGCGTCTGAAGCCCACCCTACACTGTGTACAGATGCAAGTACACCATCTGGATCCCACCGCTGCCACTTGGGGCTCGCAGCGGGCCTGTTGGCGCGTGACCTAGGCCTATCATCTGGTGCGCCCGCCTAACACTTGCTACCACGCAGGCCTATCACCCAAGTATCGCCCGCCTAACTCCCTACCAGGAAAGCCTATTACCTAACCGCGCCCGCCTAACTCGCCCCGCCCACTAGGCCCGCCGGATCTGACCAGTGCTCGCTCGACAACCTTTTCCCGCATCGTCGGCCACCGCTCTGCAAGACGGCGCGCACCGAGCGCAACAGCGTACGCGCACCATGCTCTGGAAGTTTGGGTTCAGCAGCTCAAACCTCGACTCGCTCCTGACGCGCCAGCCGCCCGCGTCCGTCGAGGAGCTCCTCGACGAAGCCGACATCCTGAGCGAGCTCAAGGCGCAAAACGCAAAGCTCATAAACTACCTCGCGCGCGAGGATGCGATAAAGTCTCTTCTGACATGGGTCACGTCCGACCTCGACGAGCTCGACACCCAGGCCGCGCACGCGGATCTCGTCGCCGTCAACCAGGCGCGCGCGACGCTCGTTGGCGTGCCCCGTCCGGCCCCGGGCTCGCCGCCTCTGATACCCGCCGAGGTCGCAGCAGACGACAAGGCGAACGAGCACACTCCTACTGATCCAAAGCTCGGGTTCTGGGGAGGGTTCGGCCAAGAGATGATGAATCATCAGCAAGAGGCCGCAGATCAGACAAAGCACCGCGTCAAGTCGGTGATGGATGACCAGATTCGACCCCAGTGGGCTGACTAGACCTTAGATTCCCTTTGACGTCGACCGAGATCCTCACTTGCGACTTGTGGGTCATCACCGAGACGGCCGTGACGCATGCCGACGCGCTACTGCGCCCCTTTTGGGATGCCGTCCTCCCTCCGCTCGACGGTCCATCCAGTCCGGCCCAAGCTGAACCAGAGCGCGAGCACCGCCATCGGGATCAGCGCGAACGAGCGCGTGACCAGTATTGGTCCGACATGGATGAGGAGCGTGATCGTCGGCGAGAGATCATCAGGGGTAACTGGGTCCGCGTCAACGGCGGCTTCCTCGCCAAGAAACCAGAGGATGTGAGTGCCCGCTAGCTGTCATCAGGCCGTGCTGATCGCTCAGATGATGCGCTTCATCCGGACTCTGCCAGATATCGTCGAGCGCATCGTCGCCCGGATAGAGAGTCCGGCAGTGCAAGACATGCTGATCCGCATCGTCTCGACCGAAGAGGCCGGCGTGCATGGCGTCATCCAGGCAAGTCTATCACCCCGTCATCACAAGTGCCAACTGACCCTGTCACAGTGGCTGTCTGAACAACAGCTGATCCCACGCCTCCTCGCCCTGCTCTCACCCCAGCGATCGCCCGCGATCCAAGGCGTGGTCGCCGATCTCATCAAGACAATCATCAACATTTGCGCGCCAACGCCTTTCAACCCCAACGGCGGCAACCTGGCCGAACAGACGGCAGGCCCGGGTCAGCCCCAGCAACCGACCAAGCAGGGTGTGCGGGATAACCGGCTGGTGCGCGAGCTCGTGAGCAAGCAGTCGATCTCGACACTGGTCGCGTACATGCTCGATCAGTCCGAGCTCTCGGACGAGCGCCCGACGACGACTTTGGCCGTCAGTGAGCCACCGGCGTCGGACAAGGACAGCATGGTCGATGTCGACATGGACGTCGATGAGCCGGTACCACCAAACGCCGACACCTCGGACCAAGCGCAATCCACACCCCAAGCATCGCCAAACCCACAATCCACAACAGAACCGTTTGATCCTCACGTCGTCCACCCCCTTCCATCAATCCTCTCGGCCACTTCATCCCTCTGCAACATTACCCAGATCTTGATCGAGCTCATCCGGCGCAACAATTCAGACTACTCGGAGCCTCACCTGTTCCACACGCTCCGAAATCGCCTCATGAGCGTCGGCATGCAGCAGCAGCAACGGCAGCAACAGGAGCAGCAGGAGCGGGATGAGCGCAATGCGGACGGCGCGAACGAACAAGACCCATCGAGCGACGCGGTCGATCAACAGCAGCGCGAGAGCATGGAGGCCGCCATGCAGGAGATTAGCAGTCAGATGGGCATCGTCCACTTGGGGCACCTGCTCTATGGCCTCAGTGGCCGGATACAGGGCCTCCAGGATCTTATCCGAAATCCTCGATCCGCAGTCAGTCAGCGTGTTAGTGATCGGTTTGCGCTGACACGGCCGACAGGCACGCTCCGCGACGACGTTCAACCCGAATCCGCTCACGCTGGAACGATTCCGCATCGTCGAGCTCTACGCAGAGCTCTTGCACTGCTCCAACATGTCCATCCTCAACCGCTCGCCTGGCTCGGGACCAATCTATGACAACCAGGGGATCCTCACCGGCGGTCTTGACGCTCTCGAAAAGCTGAGCGAGATCATGGACGATAACAATGGCGATGGCAAGGATGCCGGCGCAGCCGACGAGCTGTCGGAAGCGCGCGAGCTCCCCGTCAGTAGCGCGTCGACCGATTGCTCGCTCGACGAGTCCGACGAGGTCGATAGCGCCGACGAAGGCATGCTGGACGAGGACGAATCGTCAGCGATGGAGATCACGCCGACGTCGTCGGTTGCTGATTTGTCGCGACCGGATACCGCCGCGTCAGACGTCCCGCCTCCTCCGCCACCGTCGCAAGCCGATGTCGCGCGGCTGACAGACGTGCGCGATCAAGACGCTGGCGAGGGTAGAGAGGGTGCGTCGGACATGGCGTCGGTCAGCCATGCCGCCGTCGCTGCCACCACTGCTCCGCCCTCGATCATGTCGGATTCGGCAAAGGCCGAGCTCGAAGCCCTGCCGGCCGCTTCGCCACCAACCGAAGAGTTGGCGCCCGGTGACACGCTCAAACAAGTCTACATCCAGCACGGCGTAGTCGAGAGTATGATTGTGAGCCGTCCGCCCAGCGTGAGCTTGTGCTGACCCGCGATAGGGCCTATTCTTCAATCATCCCAACAACAACTTTTTGCATCACGCCGTGTTCGACTTTATCCAGCAAATCTTCAATGGTCGCATCGGCCCTGGCTTCAACCGCGAGCTGGTGATCGTCTTGTTCAACCAGGCCAAACTCATCCAGCGATTACTGGATGCGCAACGGGCGAACGATGCCTTGGTGTAGGTCCCACCACCTTGCTAATGTCGCACTGACAGTCCTCAGTGCTCGGCCCAAGACACCACGCCTTGCCCTCATGGGCCACGTCAACCTGATTGCCGAAGAAGCTGTCAAGTTTCTCGAGCGGTGTCCTCCCGAACTGTTTGCGATCATCTCCGGCTCGTTCGTCCAATCCGAATGGGAGGCTTTTGTCAACGGCCCGCTGGTCGACGCAAAGAACAAAGACTCGCAGCCGCTTGCCGGCGGTAAACCGATGCAACCGGCGGCCACGACCGGCGCCGCGACCGAGAGTGATAGCGACGGTGAAGACGTGGCCGAAACGGCTGCGAATGCCAACATTGGCGAGCCGCTGACACGGACATCGGCCACGACGGCCTTCTCGCACGGCTTTGGCTTTGGCCAAGCGCAGGCAGAGGACGAGGATAGCGGAAGCGATAACGAGCAGGTTGGTGCCGTGCGTCCTTTTGACTTGTCGACCGGTTGCGCTGACATCTCACCAGTTTTCGCGATATCTTGCTCAGCAAATGTCTGCGGGTGCTGGCCGGAACATGGAGTCATCAGACGATGATGACACTGACGACGATGACGGCGAGTGGATCGAGAATGGACCGTCGGCGAGCTCGTCGGGTACCATTCGACGGCGATCCACGAGCGGGTTTGATGTGAGTGACTTGCTGTGACACCGTGAACGACACTGATCTGGCTCAAGGATGAGTTTGCCCCGTTCTCTGGCCAGTCGGGCAGTGGAGGTGCAATCGACGATGTGGGTTGCAGAGTATGCTTGGCACCGGGCTGACCATGCGCAGGACGAGCTATGGGGCGACTTTGCGTCTGCGGCCGACGCTGCCGCAGCCGAGGATCCCTTTGGGGATTCTTTCTCACCTGGCGACCTCAACCTGGGCGGTGCCAACCCCTTGACACCGGTCGATTGGGCCGAGCAAGAGTTCGATCGGGAATTCCAGTCGACCGTTGGCTCCTCATCTGCTTGGTCGGCTACGGTGCAACCAGCTGGCGATGACGACGACGATACCGATGGGCCGTCGATCGTCGTACCCGACTTGAGTTTCGAGGAGGACGATCAGAGCACGCCAACGCCCACGAGCAGCTGGAGCATGGCAGGCGGTGACGACGACGGCGAGGACCTCCCGCCAGCGCACTCGCCGACGTTCCAGGAGATTACAAAGATGCCATCGAGCACGAGCCCGCGAGATAGCTCGGGCTCGGGATCTGGATTTGCACATCCGGCTGCGCACATTGCGCGCTTCGGCGAGGCGATCTCCCCGCCCGATCCAGCCCTGATCGCCGCTGCGACGGAAGATGAACCTCTTGGGCCCGGGGTCAGCCACGATGTGCATGTCAAGGATGGCATGTTGGAGCGCTTGATGGACGATGGCGAGGTCGTGACCGTGCCGCAGGACGAGGTCGTGCGCGGCGTAGAGGACGCGATGGAGCGGAGAGGATCAGACTCGGAGCGGGAGTCGCATCGTACATAGCACATGGACGTGCATGAAACATCTACCTAGTCACGTCCTGAAACACCGCTCGAGTCTGTGCAAGGTCCTTTGCATCGCCGGGATGTGCAATCGCCCGCGTAGCATCGTGCGCGATGTGCAGCAGTTGATGACCTTGCACAGCTTCCTTGCTCAGTCAGCACCATGGCCTCGCCTGTCAATCCAGCGCAGCGGCCGCTGCAACCTTATCCCAGTCCAGCACCAACACCGACTTCTCACACTGCTCGCAACGTCTCACGCGTCGAAGCCCTCCGCACGCCCGTCACCCCCACTCCCGACTGCCGCTCAGCTATCGCCAGCAAGCGCGAGCGTCTACTTGCCAAGCTTCGCACGGCTCAGACGCCTCGTATGGGACCTCTCTGCTTCCTCGGTCGATCCGAGCACCCACCGTTCGTGCTCGACACTCGTGATCCGGACCTTGTCCAATCCATGCTGTGGCACTCGCAGCAGATGCAGCCTGAGCCAGTGATCACCGAGACCGAGTGGGACGATGTCGAGGTCGCGGCATATCCATCGACCAAGATTGAGTACAATCCTCCGCCTGGCGCGCAGCTGGTCAAGCAGCCAGAGATCATTGTCGTCGATAACGATAGTGCTTCGTCTGCGTCTTCGTCTGACAGCGACGGTTCCGACTCATCGACATCGGAGTCGGAATCAATGGCATCGATCAAACCGACTGTGCAGTCTCGCAAGCGCACGGCAACGTACAAGACCACACAGGTCAAGCGAATTCGTCTCGATGACGTTGCCCCTCGTGAAGCAGGCGTCAAGTCTGACCGTGCAGCGCCGCAAGCGTGGACGTTTAGGCAGGAGAGGGCGATGTGGTATGCGATGCTGCACGAGGGTGGCTCACGCCGAGCCACTCGAAACTGGGCCCCGATCATAAAAGCTGTCAATGCGCAAGGTGGACCCGAGAGGAGTCAGAAGGTATAGTGCGCTGCTTTTGGTCCAGACAGACGTTGATACTCGATTGTAGCAATGCCAGGACAAGTGGCACAGTATACGCAAGGAACTCCCATTGACCGGCACCAAGGGCGGCGGGGCAACAGCCTGGCCTGCGATACAAGAGACGGCAATCCTCAATGCCCACCTTCAACACGGCGCTGGCAAAGCTTGGGACTCCGTCACCACAGCTGTCAATACCGTGCTTCCGTCTTCCCCGCGCAGCAAGAAAGTAAGCATCTCGCCAAGGTTTCGACGGCTAACCAGCACAGCAATGCATGGACAAGTGGGCCGCGATGAAGAAGAAGCTGTTTGCCGACATTGTAAAGACATAAGCCCCTCAAGCCGTCCAAGCGACCAGAGCGATCATCTAAGCGTACATGTACATCATTGTTGATATAGCATCTCCGTATGACCCGGCCATACGCCGCTGTTGGTCCTGCCTCCCCTGCCCGTCTAGGTCCAAAGGTATGTCTGTGCGTGGTACAATGCGAAAGGAAGAATATAGAGGGGAGAAATCAAACAAATGTTCTGCAAGGCAGGCAAGAAAGACGCAAGAGAGATGGCGATCAGATGCGCGCAGCGTGGCGTGCAGCGTACATCATTGCTGTGAAACTCTGGGCTTCGGGCGAGTGCGTGTACGTGTCGTCACGGCCGCCAGGGACGATGAAGCCGTTGGTGCCCATTGGGTCGACGACCTGGACGAGGGATCAGCCGGTGCAGCAAGGTAGCAAAGATACTGACCTGGAGCACCCATCCGGAGCCATCGATCTTCTTGGCGACACCGCTGTAAACACGTGCGGCGGACACGGCGAGGGAAGGGGGAAACTCGGTCGAGGCCCAAAGCGCATAGTGGCGGTAGAAGGCGGCGGTAATGATGGCCGAGCCCGACGATTCGGGCGTGTTTTCCTTCTCGTCGTCGTTCAACATGTAGTTGGGGATCAGGTTGTCCTCGTCCTGCCAGGTCAGTGCTTTTCCGGTTGCAACCAACGGAAGAGAGCGACTCACATCAATCGTGTCAAAGATGGCGGTGAAGAGCTTGGTCGTGTAAGCCTTGATCTCTTCGACCTGACGCTTGGCCTCGGCGCTGAGGGCCACGCCAGAGTTCTGAGCGACGGCGAGCTGCACACGGCGTCAGTGCGGCGATGCGAAATCTGATGAGCCACTCACGATCCGAGCAGCACCGTATAGCCACCAGCCGTTACCGGTGCTCCACAGCTTGAGGTCCCAAGAGGAGACGTGGCGAAGGATGTTGGCATCCGTGTTGAACAGCACCGAGGCTTCAAGGTAGATCTGCTGAATGCCGAGCTCGACAAGCTCGGCGTCTCCACGAGCGGCGCCAATGTCTGGTGAGCGTCAGTCTTGCCCTCGAACTCAACTGTCACTGGTTCAACTCACAGGCAAACGCAGGCGGGAGCATGAACGCTTCGTCTGCCCAGATCTCAAAGTAGCCTTCGCGCTGGCTGATGGTTCCATTGTCACTGGTGACGCCGTTGCGAGCGTATTGGAGCTGGTTGTCAACGGCCCAGGTGTAGTCGCTGCCGTTGCGGAGGTCAAGCGATGACTTTGCCGTAGCGTTCTGGGCGAAAATGGAGAGCAAATGGGTGCTCGGCGCGATTGCCAGCGGGTCTCCGAGCGCGCCGTCGCCGTTGATCAACGGTTTCGGGTTGACGTCGCCGCCGACACCGGTCCAGTCGTACTGCTCAATCGCAATCTTGGCAGCCTGCAGCAGGTCGAGCGGGGCTTCGACGCCGTCAGGACTGGTGAATGGAAAGTTGCCACCGAACTCTGTCAAGTCGTCCCGGTAGAACGTGAGCCAGGCTTGGTGGTACGCGCCGCGCTCCCACGAGTGCTTCGAGATGCTCTCTGCGTTGCGCAAGACCTGTTCGATCGTGGCGTCGGGAATGTCGTTGGGGATGTAGTATGTCGATGTGCGCAGGAACGTCGGTTTCGTCGCAATCGACGCGAACCCGAGCGTCACATTGCCCTGGACGGCCGTTGAACGCCTCGAGTGCGCCTGTTGGCGACCGGCACCTGCTCGAGCGTGGTGCACATTGGCCGAGGGCAGCGCGAGAGCTGTGGCGAGAAGAGAGAGGAGGGCAAGCAAGTGCGCGGTGGTGAGCATTCTAGAACGCTTGGTGCCGTGTTGAGCAGGGCCGAGAATCTTGACGCAGGCACCTTTATAGCCAAGTCGTGCCAGCAGCAGTGATGTATGTCACAGTAACGAGTGTCGGGTCTGCGTCGGTCGCGATGCAGTGGCGGTGAAGACGGCAAGGGAGGTAATGGTCAACGGAGCAGAGGTCACAGAATCAACAAAGGGATGCTGCGAGGAAAGGGGCCTGCCAAGCCTTTATACCGTGTGCTATTGTTTGGTTCGTCCGGCGATGTCGGCGGTGAGATGAGCGTAGGGATCCGCGCAGCGGCCTGGGCGCCGTCAAGAGACCGTGTGGACGCGGTGCTGCAACGTCTGCGTCGACAGCGCAAGCGCAGGGCACCAGTCGCAAGCTAGCAGTAGTCGAAAGGAGGGCCGTGCGTTTGAGACGCGTATGCTGGCGATACGATGCGGTGCGGTGCGTCTACGTGTCTACCTGCTCGCTGTTGAGCCGAGTGTCCTGCACCTTGTTTTTGCGATGCTTGCTTGCCCAATCTACATATCAAGGAATGCAGCGGTCATGATGGCTCTTGGCGGCCGGACGCGTCTGAGACGGTGGCGTCGCCGCGTGAGAATGAGCTCTGACGATTGACATCTGTTCGGGTCAAAGCAGCAGAAGAGATGCTGATCGGACAGTCGATCTGATCGATGCAGTCTCTTGGCTCGCAAAGTCAGAGCTTGTGCGGGGTGGTGGGCCGGGAGAGGCAACAATCGCTCCAGCCAAGCTCTGGTGGCGGTCGCGCGCCGTTGGACCTTATCACCGAGCAGAGTGCTCTCGTCAAGTCGTACTCGGTGCTTTCACCCGACAATGTCGCCATGCCGATGGTCTATGGCAAGCAGCCGTCCATGCGTTCATGATCCAGGTCATGGGAAAGCATATGGTCAAGAGCGGGCTGGGTCCTTTGGCATCAAACGTGTCCAGGACGGCTCTTGGCCACTGGGAGGGATGCATCTGCATGTTTGCTCTATCCTCAACAGCTATGTACAGCTCGATCTCGCCAACATCCTTCAGGTTGTACACATGAAGCCGAGGATCGCCGTTACGTCACTCAGTCACCACGATCACGGCGCCCGAGTTGACATTGTTGTCAGCTCAAGTCCCCGCACACCATGTCCAAGTCTATCAGAGATCCACTGCCAAACGTATACTACTACTTCTTCTGGATCGTCGAGCCGGTAAGACTACTTTGCTCTGTCACGGTGCACAAGCTGAGGACTCCTGTCACAGTCATTGACATTGCTCGGCGCCGCCAAGGCAGTGTTCACACCAGACGCGTACGCTCTCGAGCTCCTCCCGTCGCATAGGGAACGACTCTCGGAGAGCTTTGGCAAGTCGGTCCGCGGTCAGATGATCGTCGGTGGTCTAGGCAACTGCTTTTTCCTGCTTGCCTTGATCTCGCTGTCCATGTTTCGGCTCGTCAAGACGGAGCTAGCGCACCAGGCTGCGACACAGGAAAAGGTGATTCGAGCTCTGCTCGTTCCCTTGGCGATTGCGGATGTGAGCGTGATACGACAGAATCGTTCAAGCGGGCTGACGCAGTCCCGTTTAGCTCTCGCAGTACGTCTCCTGCATCCCAGCCTATCGCCCACAGTGCGGCATCTGCCTCAGACATACTGATGAACTTTAGCATCGCCCTGACATTGCTCCCGCTGCCCTACTCGCTCTTCAGCTCGCCCACACACTGGACGACACTGATCTGGGGTAACGTCGGGATCACGGCCGTCCTCTTCCTCTGGCGGCAAGTCTCAGTCTTAAGCTTGCAAGCCCACACGCCACTGACGCTGACGTCTGACCAGTGCCGCCTGGCTGCTCGGGATCGGTCGGCAGCCACACCATCGCGCCGCCACGGCGGTGCGCGTTCCGCTGCCTGTGCCGGAGCAGAGCCAAAGCTTTACCGTAGACTGATGAACCAACGGCTCGCTGCGGCCACGCCCCATCCGTCATGCTAGCTCGTGTTCGGACACGCGCTCACCGTTAGGCTTTGGCTCGCGGATCAAGCTAGCGCACAGGCACAGATTACGATGGTTCGATCCCACCCCATGCAAGACAACAATGAACAGCGCTGCGGTCGGCCACTTGAGCTGTAATGACCGGTGGTGAGGGCGTCTGCACCACCGTCTCGTCGACTCTTCTCTTTACACTTGCAATGAAGCTCACTCTCGTCCTCGCCGTTCTCAGCTTGAGTCTGCCTGCCACTCTGGCATGTAAGTGTGCACCGCGCAGCGCAGGCCACCACCTCACTGATCCATCAATGCAGCACCCCTCCCATCATATGCCAACCACCGCGCCGTGTTTGCACGAGCCCGCGCCGCCTCCCACCCACCAGCATGCGAAGCCCTATGCGGGGTCCAACAAGTGACGGGCGCAAGGTCTGAAGAGGAGGCGCTGTGCTCTCAACTCGGACTCGCCGCGACCCGTACGTCTCTCTCTCTCGCAGTGAGATCACCATGCTGAGGATGGCATGTAGAAGCCTGCGCCCAGTGCGTCGATGAAGAACTCCAAGGCCTGTTCCCGGGCGAAGAAGTCGTGCTTGCCATGACAGAGTACACTCGTGCGTCGGCTCTAACCGTTCTCGTCCAGTCGCTGACGCTAGGCTAGGCATCGAAGAAGCCTGCAAGGCTCGTTGATTGTCGCGGGTCCGCCACAGCTGTGCAAACTTATAGACTTTCCGCCGTGGTTCTGTTTGTATCATACGACCGGATAGACGCCTTGTATTGCCTAGTTGATAGTGAATCATGCACCTGTTACCGTGCCAGGCTAGTGTGTTGCAAGGGATCATTACCATAACACGGCGAGACGCAGTGTCGCCGCTATGAGCAGCAAAATCACAGGCAAACAGCCGATCATCCGGCTGTACCAAGGTAAGAGCAAATACAGATGCATCTCGCAGCATTCGGCCCCGCCCGCCCACCAGCCAAACGCCGAGCCAAACCAAGCCAAACGAGCGGACGAGCCCCGCCCCAGGGGGGACTCTTTCAGAAACGGGAAAAAGAAAACACTATAAGAACAAATGGTGGAGAAAAAGACACTGGTCACTGAGCTTTGCCGGTACCGGGGGTATCGGTCGAGTAGTAGCTTGCTTCAGAGTTACCCTGTGAGAGCATTGATGCGCGGAACGGGTTGTTGGACGCTACAGAGAGCCTGGATGCGTCGGTCTGGGCGGCGGGCTCGAGTGCGGCGCCGACGGGACCGTTGCGGCGAGCGGCGGCGTACGCGGCTAGCATTTCGTCGGGCGAGAGTGAGGCCGAGGGGAGGGCCATGCCCATGGGTGATGATGGGCGCATGGCGGTCGCGGGCTGAGCAGGGAGAGCGAGCTCTTCCATCTGGTTCGTGTCGTCGGCGGCAGAGTACGCCGAACCAGAGGGAGGTGGCGAAGGTTCGGCCGGGATCGAGTACTGCGACATGGCCTTTGAGCGGCGCATGACTAGTGATTGACAGATGAGCATTGATTCAGTGATACACACAGACCACTCACGCATCACAGCCTCCATCTCGCGCAGCTCATCAACGCTGCCACGGACCCCCTCTGCGTTCCTAAAGTCATCGACGCTGGCGCGGCCTTCCCAGTCTCCGACGCTCTTGCGCGCAATCTTCTTACCAGTCTTGCCCTTCATACTGAGCCTGCGCACGTCCTTGTCGTCATACGTAAACGGACCGGCGGCCTGGCTAGGGGAAACAACGGCCAGGTCGTCATCGTCGATAGCCGACGAGTTGCGGTTGAGGATCGAGGAGCGCAGGCGTTCCGGCGTCGTCAGGTTGGTTGCCGATCGCGAGGCAGGACCCTTTGAGCCGACGGCGGCACCGGCGCTGCCGGACAGGTTGGACATTGTCGGACGCAGAGCGTCACCGAACGAGACGCGCGACGTGCGAGCGTTTTCAGCAAACGAGACGCGCGAGACGCGCTCGCCGGGCGCAAAGAGCGAGTTGCGCATCGTCGGGTCCGTGTTGATCTGGCGCATCTCGGGTGCGGACCCGTCGGGCCGCAGACCACCGCGGGTCCGTCCACCGGCACCGGTGCCAGCCATGTTGTTCTCAACGGCATAGGTGGATGAGGTGCGACCCATGTAGGATGAAGCGCGGGTCTGACGGTTCGACTGCATCGATGGCCGACCACCGGCAGCACCCGGGTTGATGCTGCCGTGGACCGAAGCCGAGCGCCAGTCTTGGGAAATCGTCGACATGCGACGATCGATCGCGGCCGACCAGCGCTTGCGCTTCTCGGCCTCCTTCATGCGTGCGAACCGGACGTAGACGCCAATGGCGATGAGAACGGCCAAGACGGGTACGACAATGGCGGCAGCAAGAGAGCCTGCGGGGAGACCGGAAGGTTTCGGGTTCGAGTACTGTTGGAACACTGGCTCTGCCGACGTCGCGGCGGCCGATGCCCCAGACGCGACCGAAGTCGAGGTGAGCGCGGCAAGCGCACTAGCCGGGTAAGTGACTTTGAACACTGGGCCTGCGGGCGAGCTCGTCATGAAGCTCGAAGCACCGGCTTCGAGGATCGAGAGCTGAAGCGTGGCCTCGGTTGTCGAGTTCCACCATTTCGGCTCAAACGTAACGTCGTAAGTACCGGCGCTGAACGGGACGGCAGACCAGCCATGGATGTAGCCGCTGCTGGAAGAGGGCTGGTAGAGGTAGATGTCGACGTTTGACGATGTGATGGGGCACGTCGAGTCCCAGGTGATGGTGATTTTCTTCGAGGCGTCGACCGTGTCGGTTGCGGCCGGGTACTTGTACAGACCGCCAGAGGCGAGGTCGCACGCTGGGACGGTCAGTTTGAGCAGTGGATGGCGGCAGGATGCAGTCGACGGTACCAGCGTGATCTCGCGGTCACACCGACATACACCCCTCACAGGGCCGACTCACCCCGCTTGGCGTGGTCATGCCTCTTTACGCCTCCAGCCAGACCGATCCGGCCAATGTTGATGTGCTCGACCATTGGTGCCGTCAAGCTGGGCTCCGGTTGTAGTCGAGTGTACGCTGAAAGGAACGAGAGTGGTTGACGGGTGGTCGTGGATGTTCAGTGAGGGGTAGGCTGAAGGGGCGAGGCCGTGTGTCGGCGAGTCAAAGGAGGGTGTGGCAGGTCGGCAAGGGAAGAACGAGAGAGAGCAGTGTCAGCGCCGTGCTGGCGTCTAGTCTGCCGTGCTCTACAGTTGCACAGTTGCCAACGAGAGCCGAGCGAGAGCAAGTTGGCAGAGGACCCCTTTGTTTTTGCACTCAAACGGTCGGTTGCCTGAACGAGCAACCCGAGTGGCCGTCGGTGCACAGCGTCTACGGCCCGTTGCAAACTCACCTATCGTCTGTCCACTCTCTCTCGGATGCACTCGATCGTGACGACGAGGTCGCGACGGTGGAGCTCGCAGTGGTACAGTAAAACCGGTGCGGTCCACCCAATGGGCCATGTCAAGACGAGCACAGTGCCACTGCCACGAATGCAAACGGGAGATTGTAAACAAACGGGGGTTCACGCTGACCACGCGAGAACGAGGGTGCACCGGGAGCGCGATCCATGACTGTACAAAGATTCAAGACAACGGTTCAAGCTCATGGGATGAAACACGTCCGAGGCCGACGACGACCGGAGTGTTGCAGGCCGGACAGCGCGCAGAGCTGCCGGCGAGCCACGGGTCGATGCATGTAGGCTGCCAGAGCATCAGCGCATATCGACCAGGACAAGACCGAGAGACGGACATGAAAGGCGTGTTGGCACGGCAGCACGCGTACCAGCTCGTCTGGGATATAGTCGGTCAAGCACACCAGGCAGCTCGCGTGATCGCGCGAGAGCACGATACTCTCGCTCAGTCCCGCCGCGGACTCTAGTCCCGATTCGGCTGGGACGTAGCGCGCAAGCTTGAGCTCTTTCAGCGCCCGGAGCGATAACGGTGCAGGAGGCGGTTCTCTCGGTGGTTCCGGCACGGGCAAAGCAGGTAGCAAACTCAGCGCTCTCAGCAGCGCCTGCAGCATCAGCGCCTTGACCAACTTGGGTTCACACACGACTCACAGTCACAGCACTGCCTCCGATCCCTACGACGCCAACGAGCACCACCACCTGCGCTAACAGGAACCAACCGACGGCCGTGACGCTCATGACGCCCCACCAGAGATACGGGCTGGCCGACTTGCATGTCGTAGAGTCGCGTGCGGGGAGCGGACGCAGTGTCAGGATGTTGCCGGTGATGAACAGTGTCAGGGAGACGATCGCGAGCACGGTTGAAAGGTGCGGTGCGACGCGGTCGAGTCGGGATGCCAGCTCGGGACTTGTGGGATCGCTTGGTTGAGAAGAGGGTTCGGCTTGGGATGCCGGTACAGACAGAGGCGTCGGGCCCGGTCGTTGCTGCTCCGCGCGCCGAGGCAAAGACGCAAGCTCTATGATATCCTCCCGCGCGACCGGCTTGTTGCACCATTCCGCACCTCCATTGGGCACAGCCAAGGCCATCTCGACCGTACAGCTAGAGTTGTCGATCGGCGTGCCCAGTAACGTCGAGCTCGAACTAAAGCTCGAGCCCGTCATCTCTCTATGATGTCTCGGCACCTCGTCCGCCTCTACCAGCTCGCTCACCGACGCCCTCGCGGCGCGATGCACGACCCACAGACTGACGCCCCAGCATACGCTCAAGCGTACGGCATTGACGATCATCCAGACCATGAACAGGTGCGTGTGGCCGCACGCGGGGCTGGGATCGAGTTGGCGCCGACCGTCATGTCGTACAGATGCCAGGATCAGCATCGTGATCAGCACCGATACCTACGGATCGTCCCATCAGCACCAGACCATGACCTGGACCAGACCGACCTGGGCGAAAGCCAGTCCTCCTTTGAGGATCACGACACCAAACCGGCTGCTCTTCAGCCGCTGGTAACTCGCCATCGCGGCGCCAACGAGGGCCCGACGCCCACCTCGGCCCCGGCTTGCCTCGCTCATGCTGTCCGCTTGAGCCTGTCCACTCGCTCGACCAGGCTTCCCGCAGACGTTGGAATGGCGCCGTGCCTGAGTCGCAACAATTCATTTCGCAACGTGGCAGGCACCCGCCGCGTGCTCGAGCTAGAATCTCATACGCTACAACGCCGCTCCCGACTTGATCGCGATACTCGTCTGGATGACCCTCACTTTGTCCTCTAGCAGCGACTCGTGCGATACCGGCTTGAGGTCGTTCAGCTTGTAGATCTGCGGGGTGTTGAAAGACCGTGATCACGACTCGCGCGCATACGACTGACCTTGTCTATTCGCTTCCAGTCGAGAGCACGGTCGGGTCCAAGCAGTGGTACGAGGTCGCCATCGACGACGTTTGCAAAGAGTTTGTATGCAGCCTCGGACGTCGATGTTGGTGATGCCACGTCGGTAACGTGCACAGCGACGAGCGACGTGGTGCTGTCTGACAAACCGTGCCGCTTGATCGACTCGGTGATCTGCAAGAGTCAGCAACCGATCTCGTTCGGCATCCCAAGCCGTACACACGTTGTTACCGATGCTCAAGCAGTGCATGATCTCACTGTGCACCGTCTTGGTGATCCCGCGCCCGCCAGACCACGCAAGGAGCGCTTGGTGGATCGCGATCAGTAATTGTCCTCTGCTCGCGAGCTGTGGGATTGATGTCAGCAAACTCACTGATTATGAGGTGGGAAAGTGGTTGGCAGCAGCTCAACCGCGCCTGCTGTCAGACCAACACGCGACAGCTGACGCCAGCTGACACGCTTGGGGTTTCTCAGCAAATGTAACGCAATCGCAACCAATTGCATCATCACGAGCACCGATCGAGATGCGACACCGTTCCTGCAGTCCGATGTACGCCGATCACAACCGACTTCATGAGACGTTGACAGCCAGCAATTAGCAGATGTGTACGACGACGCAATGATATCTGGAATAACATCCAGCACGACTTTCCCGATCGGTCACAGGCAGGTCCGATACGCACGCCGACGCAGCCGCGAAGAAAAGTACGCAAGAGGCACAGGCCTATGCCAAGACTACCTTCGGAAGAGGTGCCTTGGGTCTCACGACTCGAGTCAGTCATGCTCTGGGCAGTCATGCTCTGGGCAGCCATGCTCAAGGCGGATCCTTGTCTCGATATGCCAGTGAGGGCCGTAACCCATATTTTGTTGAGCTTTGGCATCGCAAGCGTTGAGCTGCAGGAGGGAGGCCGGTCAAGTATGATCGAGACGTCGGCGCACCAACGTCGAGACACGGCGACACTGCCGACTTGATCCACACTCGGTCATTGCCAAGTCGGCAACTCATGTGCACTGCTATCGAGCGCCACCGTCTAGCAACGACGCTTCAATAAAGTGATGGCCACATGTTTTGCGTTCCATGATACCAGGGCCGATCAGCAGATGCACAGGCTGCTGCAAGCCAGCGCATGTCAAGGCTGATATCCATAACCATTACCGCACGGGGCGCATTGCAGTAACTCGATGAGCAGGGAATCAGTCTGCTTGCAAGTCAAAGCACGCGACGCGCCTACCTTGTCAAGCCGCAGGACGCATCCGGTCTGACTGGAAAGCGATAATCGCATCCTCGCTTCCACTGCCGTAGCTCATGACCAGCTACATAGTGAGGTGCAATAGCTGCGAGGATCACTCTTGTTTACCAAACCCAACGGCTTGCGAACGATATCCGGTCGCTTGCGTCAGCAGCTGGATCATCAATAGCTCCTCTGCAACTCTCGAGTTGGAGACGGGATGACTTGCGGCAGTTGTGCCCGATGATGCGTCACTCAAGACTCGCTTCGCGATCATCAGATCAGCTGACGGTCAGATCGAAGACGTCGCAAGCAGTTGCACTTGCGTGACCATCCACACCACCATGCTATCTAACCTCGCCAAGCCAGTTCGAGTATATAACCAGTGGCATGTCTTGCTCGGTGCGACACCACACGTTCGTTGGCATGACACACGAGCAGATGCGCCCAACATGACCAGCCACATGTCAGCCTTTAGAGGCACCATTGCAGTGTTCAAAGCCAGCTAACGTGGTGCACTGGCCAAGCGGGTACGTCTGTGCAGCTAGTTGGGTCCCGCACGGAGGATCCTGCAAGTCAGACCAGCCCGCTTGACCGATCATCGACGTTGATAAACTTTGAACGCGGTGATGATACCGTGATCGAAAGGCTGGTTCTGACTGGGCATGTTAGGCGCGCACCGGGGCGTATGTGTCATGATGCGGTGGCGATCATGGCACAGATCGGTCCGCTGGGCCACAACGACACTTCGCCTGATGGCATCATCTGACATGCACCGCGTATGTACCACACTACCTTGCGATACTGCTGATCGTTCGGTTGCTGCGCCGACCTACCGTTGCAGATACCACGGTAGCTATCTACAGCCTCCAGCTGTCGACACTTGGCATGGCATACTGCAGCAGTAGAGCTGGAGCGTCGCGCAGCCGATCCTACACCTTGGTCGAGTGGTCGTCGACTCGGTCCGGAAGACCTAGAAGCTAGCAGTTGGCCGGGAGCTGCATCATGTATCATGTATCACATGCTCCCGACTCCACGCAAGCGCAAAAGGTTTGCCATGCGACTGATCACAGTGCCAGCTACCGTCAAGCATTGGGCGCTGCTGGGATCCAGCAGCGCCTTACACAGTCTGAGCTGTACTTGCGGTATTCGGCGCAACTGGCGGACACTCTGACGCAGGGGTATTCCAGACGCCAACAGCTTGAAACGGCTTCCACGCCACCAGACGCTGGCTGCGTGAAAGCCTGGCATTGACCAGTCTTTTGTAGGAAGCCAGAAAGCGCGCCGGATCGCAGGCTTCAGTCGTTGTAGCCACTAGGTTGCGAAAGTACGGGAGTGCGTATGACTCTAATGCTGACATGGTCAAGCAAATGAGCGCAGCAGCCTAGACGGGGATCGTCCAAGACTACCATCCGCTTGCCTGGTGAACCACTAGACCGTAATGGCTCTGTCTACCCGCAAGGACAAAGCTAGAGTGAAAGCTTTGACTGCGGGAAACGGTAGCGCGAACCAAGCCGTACACGAGGACGATACGACGTCTGTGCGCAGCTCGGTAGCAGAAGCTATCACCGAGCTTGAACCCAGGCAAGCTTTATCGCGCAAGCCAGCTGGATGTAGCTGTCGACGCAGGGCTCGAGCCCAGTGCCGGGTGCTCCATTCGAAACAACACAGGCAGCTTCGCGTCCTAGAGCTCCCACATACAGTATACGACCACTCACCATGTTCCCCTCGAGGAAAGCGGCGTCGACCTGCGCGCGCAGATCCTCGCCTGGCTGATCGTCCGGCGCGACCGAAGCTGCAATCAGCCGTTTCCGGATCTCGGGCGCGTTGCGGACGTTATCGAATTGTACAATGTGGATCCTTGCGAGCGACTGGGGGATGTGAGGGAGCGTGTACGACTCCATGCTGGCTGCGTTGCGGCGGAGGGGAAGGTGCGGTGGGTGCAAGCTCGGTTGACAAGATAGGCGTGTGAACCGCAAGCCTGTGGCTGTTTCTGGCGCCTTTTCTCGCTAGCATACAGCTACAGGGTGCAAGCAAGAACAAAGTGGAGGTCGGAGCAAGCCTATATCACCAGATCGCGGTGGATTTAGAACGTGACGGAACTCGGCAGTGGTGGCGACCAGCTACAACCTCGGCGTAGCACCATCACCCGTACACGGCAGCACCGACAGCTCAGCACAGCACAGTACACGCAGACGTACACTACCTATCACACCGTCGCACTCGGCATCCACACCCGAACCCGTCCTTTCTCTCTCAGGTCGATCAGTCAGCACGAGCACAAGTTGAAACACGAGGTCTGTTGCATCGCCCAGTCTCGACCGTACGAGCAGAGCTGACATCAGTCCCAGTGATCAGGATGGACCACACAGGATCTGGAAACCAGGCGCAAGGCGATGCGCCCGTATCGGATCGTCCGCCGGATCCACCCGCTTCGTCGCCGCCGCCCGATCCAGCACCACCACCCCGTCCACCCGTCTTCTCCTTCATCCTCCCTTTCGCACCCACAGAACCATTCCACACGCAAGCAGCCCATCCCAACCCCGAGTCCGGACCGACCGCCGATCCGGTCCAACATCCAGATCAAGGACGACCACCACCACCGCACCATCAGCCTGGCCCCTTTTTCCATTTCGAGTTCCGTCCTGATTCGCCTTCTGCTGGACTGGACCGGGAGCAGGGGCCTCCACGCGCAGGCGCAGGCGCAGGGCCCGATCTCCTCCTCTTCTTCAACATCCCGTTCGGTGGGATCCCCGCCGACGCGCGCTCAGCGTCCAACCCGGCCAAAGCGAAAGAGCTCCTGGCGTCCTTGCCGAATGTCGAGGAACGGCTCATGCGCAGGGTCGATGCCGTGTGGGAGGCCGAGAGCGGCGAGGCGTGGAACTGTGGGATCTGTCTCGAGGGCGTGGCGGTCAAAGCCGAGGCGGGCGCAATCAAGGCTCTACCGTGCAATCACCTGTTTCACGCCGATTGTCTTGAACCATGGTTTAGTTCGCATCTCACATGGTGCGTCCCCTTGTTATTTCACTCGATTCACTAACATCACAGCCCAACCTGCCGAATGCACCTCGATCCCCTCAACACGCTGTCCAACCACGACCCTCCCGCACGCACCAACCCCAACCTCGATCCCAACCCGAATCGCCCGTTCAGACCATTAGCAACCACCTCTGGGACCTCGACGCCACGCACGACGCCGTATTCCCGTCCTGGTACCCCGCCTGCTCCCGATGCGTTTGCGAATGTGATCTTGGGCGCTCCGATCCATACGAGTCCGGGAACGATGCTGCCCGAGCCAGCGCAAGCGCCAGCGAGGGAAGAGGCTCGGCCCCCGATGATGATGACGTTTACGAGGTTGGTACAGGCTGCGTTGGGGATCCCGGGACCTCCTGGTGCGCCGCCGCCATCAGGAGCCGGACCCTCGGCCAATGTGCCCAGCGACAACTCGACGTCAACGCCCATCCTCGTCGATCATCCTCCAGCCTCTGCACAACCCACGCCAGCATTCACCTTTACATTCCCGTTCCCCACCGACCGACCCGGACCCGCGGCCAAACCACCACCGCCACGCAAACTGCTGACGCTCGATCAATGGCTCGATCTGAAAGAGCGCACTCTGGGCTGGCGGTGCGATGGCCCGATCTGTGATCTCGCGCCGTGCGATCTCGATACGCCCGAAGATGTCTCTGCGCGCAGTCACAGTCGAGTCGCGACGGTCCCGATCTATCATGCTGAACAGGGCTATTTCCCCGCGCGTGAGCGAGAACGAGAACGAGAGCCCGAGGGTGAAGCTAGGTTTACGCGGTTGGCGTGCGGCCATCGATGGCATCGCGCTTGTCTCGAGATGGCGGCGCGCAGTGGCGGCTATTGGGATCCGGATCAGACACTGGGCAACGACAGGGTCTGGGTCCGGTGTATGGCTTGTCGCCATGAAGGCTGGATCCACGGCGAGTAAACGAATAACGATTGTCTTGTGAAATGTAGCAATAGCCATGCATCCCTTGTTTACATCTACGACGCATCGACGTCCATCCGGCTCGAGTTGGCCTTGATGCGCTGTTTGGTCGCTTTGGTCCGCTGTGCGTGAGTCTGGCTCGGTCCCAGGCGGGCCAACAGGGCCGCACCGGGCGCTTGTCCACCCTTGGCCTTGGCCTTTGGTTTCGGTCTCGGCATGGCCGCAGCGGCAGCTTGACGAGCCGCCAACCTAGACCGCGTGATCAGTGATCGCCACGTCGCCAGTGACAGACTCACACCGCACGCTTCTCAACCGGTGACAACTGTGCGAAATTCTTTGGGATCCCACCACTACTGTGCCGACGGGCTAGAGGGAGCGTCGGAGGCGGGTGGTGAACACCTCCGGCTCGGGGTCCGAGTCGAGCCAGCAGGCTCTGTGTCTGCGGGCGCGGTTGGGCTCGTACAGGTGCCGGTGCCGGTGCCGCAACGGGAGTCAAGGCTGGACCTGTCGAGGCGATTGGGCCTGAACCGGGCGCGAGCAGATGTTGGATCTGAAGAGGCGCCGCTGAGAGCTATCAGCCGTGCTATGCCCGCATACGCTCACTCACCGCGATCAATAGAGATCCCGTGGTAGCGCTCCAGAGCGGCCTGAGCCTGCTCGAGCGTCTCAAACGACGCCAGCGCATAGCCTAGCGAAACCCCGCGGTCTGAGCCTCGTCAGCCGTGTAGTCTTTCGGCACCGCACAAGCGCACCGTTGTGGAAGATTGTGACGTCTTGTACGGGTGCGCCTGGGATCGCATGCTGGAAGAGCTCCTGTTGGATCGTTAGCACCTACCGATCTCGACGCGAGCGACGCACGCAAAGGTCGCCGGCGCCGACGTCGGACGGCAGGTTGCTCAGCAGGATCTGGTACGAGCTTGCAGCTGGCGCATACGATGTTGATGCCTGTGGCTGCTGATAGTAAGCCATTGTTGCTTGCGAATGATACACGAGATCGAGTGCAGTTGTCGACGGTTGAGCGCAGAAAGCTCCCGCTCGGCTCGTGCACAACGTGAATTCATCCCGTTCAACAAACATCACCTCCTCGTCCTTCTATGCTAGATCATCCATCCTCGCGCTCACAGCAGCAAGTCGTCATTCCCATTCCCGAACCCGCCGGCTCCGCTCGGCAGCGCAGGCTGCGATGGCTTGGCCACCGCTGTCGACGGACCCCACAAACTCGCCATGGCCTTTTCCTTTTCCAAGTCCTTGATCGTCTTGTTGGTCACTGGAGCCGGCTTGGCTGCTGTGCCCCCGACGGCACCGAGCCAGAGATCGTCGAATCCGCTCGAGCCGCTTTTGGCCGGCGCAGCTGCTGGGGCCGGGGCCGGGGCGGGCGAGGTGACGGCTGGCCGGGCCAAGGATTGCGCTTGCAGTGGTTGGCCGTATGAACTGTAGGAGGGCGTCGAAGTGTACGCAGGTGGCTTGGCAGCGACGGGAGCGGGAGCAGGAGCAGCTTGAGGAGGATTGGCGTCCAAAAGGTCGAAAAGACCTGCGTTGGACGAAATGGCTGGCCGGGCGGCGCTGGCAGCAGCAGCCGGCGCGAGTGACGGTGCCTCTTGGAAATCGTCAAAGTCGTCTAAACCCGTCATCAGCACGCGCTCCATTGTCCAGCGTCACACTCACCGTCACCGTCACCACCAGCCAGCAGCGGCCCGGGCTTCACCTCGTCCTCGTCATCGCCAAAGCTGAACAAGTCAACCTCGGGTGCCTTGGGCTTTGGCGGCTCAGCCTTGGCAGCTGGTGAAGTCTTCGGCACAGGCTTTGGCGGTCGCGACGAACCGGTCGAACGCCGTGGTGGCGCTTCGTCAAAGTCGTCGGCGCCCTCGTACTCGTCAAACGTCGCTGATCGCTGGGTATCGCGAAACGAAGACGAACCGCCACGTCGGTACTCTGCCGTGCGTGTCAGCGAGTGGCACGCGCCATTTGAGCGTCAATCATTGACCACGCACCTGAATCCGGCTCATACCCGCCACCACCGCCCGCACTGGCCCCGCCGAGCGTCTCACTCCCGAACCCACCGTATCGGCTCCCACCACTGGTAAAGCTCAATCCGCCAGAGTCATTGCCCGTACCGCCATACTTGTTCCGGTTCGCCTTGGCCTTGCGCCGTTCCTGTCGGATCCGGTCGACGTCGGACAAGAGCTCGGCGATTTCTTTGGCACGGTTGCGGACTGTACGGTGTCAGCCCGGCGGAGAGCAAAGCTAGACAGCCATGACCCATAGGCCCCGACGCTGCAGTCCCCAACGCACCATTGATTCCTTGGTCCTTGCCCTTCTCATCAATATAGTGGAAGCTCCGCAACATCTTGACGGTCGAAATGTGCGACCGAGCGTCATCGACGACTCGCTCCGAACCGTGCTTTACGAGGTATTCGAGCAGCGTCAAAGCCTGGGAGGTGTCAGTCTCGGCCAGACATATGAGAGGAGGCTGAACACTGAAGACATTCGACGCCCAGTGAAGTCGTTCAGCCGACGCGGCTATAGGCCAATGATGACGCGCGCTGAAGACCACGGCACCAGCTGATGGGGTGCGCACGCAACGGCCTGGATGGTCGAAGAGTAATGCACGCATCTAGCTGATCTTGGCACAGATCGATCGCGATCGCTATCATGGTTGCGCTCTATTCACCATCGCATTGTGATGTGGCCAGCAGACGCCAACACCTGGGTTGGGATACGCGTGTGGTCTCGCAGACCACGACCGACAGCAGTACCAACTGATCCAAGACGGTTGGTTCATTACTAGGGCGGCACTTGCCTCGGGGCAAATTCCTCAATGGCCTGCTCCTTCGCTGTGATGATAGGCATGTCTTCCTATAGTTACATACGGGACGCACAGGCCAGTCAGCCGGCCTTCGCTCGGCATACAGCCGCTCTGGGCATGAACCATCAACGACAAAAAGGATACAGATTGGATCCTGGACGGGATAACCGTGCTACCTAGCCCTGATTCATCGTACCCGAGAGCCTCCAGGTGCTCGGCAGTAGTGGTGTACACGAAGCCTCGATGCTTTGCGGACTTGAAGGATCACGACCCGTCCAACCATTGCCGAGCATCTGGCGGTTCTGGAATATCATGAATCGAGGCTAGGCAATACGCCCAAGCCACCCATTATACAATCTGATACTCGCAGCCGTCGAGTGGTTGCAACTGTTGACGCTGATGGGTATCGCCAAGGAGATGGGAACATCATACACTACGCATCTACAGCCTGCTGGACAGCTGGACAGCAAACCCAGGCCGGGAGGTCGCCACGAGCTGCGTCCACAGAAGAGGCATCCGCTCGGATACATCCAGATGGGCAATGCTGGACAAAGTGAATCAGGCGGGATGAAGGCGTAGCCAGCTGCAAAGGCCCGTAGCGCGTTGGCAACCGCCGTCGCAAGGCATAGCTGTTCAACGCGATCTTTCCCGCCTGGCATGTCGAAGGAGCCAGCTGCTTCGCACAATCGACGTTGCTGCTATCCAGCAGAGTTGACCGATACAGCAGCCTCTGAAGTGTCATTCGCAATCACTTCGTGTAACTTGAAACAGGTTGACAAACGCTATGTCCAAAGTGCGTTGAGCACGCCCAAAGCTTGTGTTCATAGCTGAGCGTCGCATCCGTGAGAATGCTGGACAACAACAGTGCTCGCAGAGCAAGTTCCCTTGTGCCCACTAATGGGTCATGGGCCTGTCTAGCAGCACTATCATCTCCAGCGCGCAGGCCCGCAGCCTCATCGCCCACAGCTCGGTCAGCACAGACAGAGACAAGCGGACCGACAACAGGTGTTCCACCCGACGCGCCACTGCAGAGTCTGACAGCAGCTGTCGAATCGGAAGCAGCTTCGGCGCGATAGGCGTCAACGGCGCTAAACAGTGCACATGTGACAGCGCGAGCTGCAGCGTTGCGAGCAGCTGATCCAACGATCGAGCGGCAGAGAAGAGGGCGTGCTCGCTGTCCGCGCGCCATTGGCCCAAGTAGCTGAGCTATGCGGCTGTATCATCCTATGTGCGGCGGACAGCTATGAACAAGGACAGACTGGTCGTCTGCGGGTGGGCAGTGACGCGCTCCAGCACGCTTACCGGCATTACCTACCCAGCAACGGCGGGTAGGGAAGCGGATTTGGTGCAGGAGGTGCAAGCGCGTGTGATAAAGTACATGCCGACCTAGCTTGAGCGCCATCTATGAGAAAGACGAGCATGTCTTCTTTTCGGCCAGTTGCAGCTACATGTCATGTACGAAACACGGTTCAGCACCAGTGCTGCTGCTGCTCTGACGCAACGACATCTGTTCAAGCCATGGATGCAACAGGACTTTGCACTGGAGGCCTTGCGGACCGCATGCAGCATGATGATTGACAAGTACCGCGACCACCTTCACATCGCTGGGCTGGCACGCGCGACACAGTTCAGCTTTGTCCAGAGTACCCTCGAGTCCATGAGTGATGAACTTGAGGACCCCTTATTTAGCTGATCCGCAACGGCGAGTACGCAGCCCTTTAGACCAGACTCGCAAGCGACTCGGTGGACAGCACAAACGTGAACACGGACCGACCTTGTAGATCTGGCGCCATTCTCTGGCTTCTTTTTCCATGAAGCGCGAGTAGATGGTTGGCATGATTTCGTTAAAGTGCTGGCTGTGGTGTGCGCGTCAGAGCGTATGATCGACGGTGAGTCGAGGTACCCACAAGTGGTGTGTGCTATTGTCACGTCCCATCAGTCCAAACCGTTCTCATTCTGCACTCGAGAGTAGCGCGACTGACCCTTGTGCAATCTCTTGCATCAACGTCGAGGATGCACCCCTGTACGCCATCAGCCCTCCTTCCTTCCGTCCAGCTCACCCGCCAACGCACCACGCGTCCTCGTTTGTTGCCTCGCGCACTTTGGCCTCCATCTCGCTCACGTTCAAGACCATGTTCTTGGCTTGGTTGTAGTACGACTTCAAGTCGTAGAACGTAAGCTGAGACGCCTGCTTGGCGAGGTCTGACCGGGGTGATCAACATGTTTGCAGATGGGAAGGTGGGACTGGACGGGACGTACCTTCGATCTTGTCCATTGCGAGTGATGGGTTGACAAGGTGGGGTGCCCCTTTGGCTTGTCGATGCTGGTGATACCGCTGCAGATGCGCTGCCCGTGTTGAGTCTCGCGCGGCGCGGCCCTGAACGCACTGGTCATCTCAAAGTTGGCTGCCAAACCCCCACCACCCGGCGGCTCGGCGTTTCGGGATTACACCGGATTAACCCCGTGATCCATGTTGAGCCACGTGGCGGTACATCGCTAATTCTTCCGTGTCATGCCAACCTGCAAACTGCAGTCACTACTCGACAGCTAAGCAAGACCATGGCAGGTGCTAAAACATTGCGTGTACTTGCCTGACTGTCGACAGCCTCAAGTATCCCGAACAAAGGCCCCAAGACGGCATGCGGCTGCTGTGCCCGTCGCGTCATCCTCGAAACGAGTGTTGAGCGCGCACCCGGAGGAGATGGGCAGCGAGCTATGGGTGCCAACGCATGTGCGTCTTGCTTGGCTCTTTGCTTTGTATCCCCCTCAGCGAGAGATGGCTGATTTAGGATAGACTCCCGAGATGCCCGTGGCAGAACCAAGTACTTCGAAACGAGCAAAGATGGTTGCGCGCACAAACAGTGCGTCACCGTTCTCTCGATCATCGAACGTTTCAGTCACAGACGGCTGACACGATTCCATAGGTGTGACCGCACTCGAGCCCATGCACCCATACTCCCGTTCGCACACAAAGCGTCAGAAGCGAAAGGCGCGAGAACTCCTCGCAGGCGGGCAACTAGACAGCGTCGCCAGTGCACTCGAGAACGTGACGGGCGAGCAGGGTGACTATTCCGAGCCAGCGCAACGGGAAGACGAGCGGCGACCGAGGTCGGAGCGTCGTCAGCGCGGGGGCGGTAAAGCCAAGAAACCGGAAGCGGGCGCTGTCGTCGAGGTGAAAAAGATTGGCGAGGGCAAAGGCAAGCCTCTGGATGAGAGGCAACGGCGGAAACAGATGTGGGTGCTGTCCTGCGGGCGACTGGGTGTTTGCTGATTCGTCGACGGTAGCAAGGCCTCCCAGCAGCGGTTACCGGCTATCCTCAAACATCTATCCTTTGCGGCCAACCCGTGGGCTACGATCCGCGAGCACGCTGCAAACTCGTTGGCCGTCAAGGAAGCGGCCGCTCCGCCAGTCAAGAAAGGCAAAAAGGCGGGCGACGCAATGGACGACGAGTGAGACCCAAGTCGGGGCTCGCAGAGTACCGAATGACGACGATATCACGAGTACAGTCAGGCAGCCAGGTACATGCTATACTGAGATGCTGCACATGACCAGCCGCTCGGAAAGTTATCAGGAATCAGTCGGGGCCGACCGCCACGCGAGTTGAGATTGATCGACAAACTCAGGCACGGTCAGCAATCGCCAGCCTTTGCACCTTTCCCTGTCGGCATGTCCACTTGAGTGCTGATCAAACGTGGCTGGTGGGCTGACAAGGGCTGCAAAGGATGGCTACGATTGCAGCCGAGGACAAGGATGCACGTAGCACGGTGCCCGCTATCGCTAGCTCAACCACCATGAGGGAAGATGACGCCGTCGCACTCCCGTTGTTGTCGAGGGACGCCTCGGCCTTCGAGATGGAGAGGAGCGCAGACAGAAAGGACCTGCTGGAGGTTGATGCCGTGGTTGTGGAATCAAAAGTGGTGTTCAGGGTGTACAAGCGACGATGGGTCGGCCTAATTGCGATTGTGAGCAGCCTGTGGCCTGGACAAGACGTCACTGACTGCAGCTCATCATTAACCTTCTCAATGGCATCTCGTGGATCTGGGCCGCAGCGATCGCGCCCGAGGTCTCGCGGTATTTCGACAACCTCCCGCTGTCCGCCATCAACTGGCTGTCCAACATTGTCAATGTGCTCTTCCTCCCTTCCTGCCTCTTCATCCCGTACATCTCCACCCGGGTCTCAATACGCAACCTCATGGTGCTCAGCACGTTCTTGATCCTGCTCGCAAGCTGGCTACGGTACGCCGCGACGGCGAGTGGTATCACGGGTTGGGGGCACAAGTACGTGCTCTTGATCCTCGCCCAGGCGCTGGTGGGCAGCAGTCAACCGATCGGGCTGGTCATGGGGCCCAAATACAGCCAGGCGTGGTTTGATGAGAACGGACGGATGGTTGGGACCATGGTCGTGTCGATCGGCGCGCCGCTAGGTGGTGCGATAGGTCAGGTCATTACGCCGCTCATGGCACCGACGGCCGACAAAGTGCCCTTCTGCGTGAGTGCTCGAGTCTCGTTGGCTGCCGTATACTGAGACGGTGCAGATCCTCGTCATTGCGATCTTTACATCCGTCGCCAGCCTCGTTGTCGTGTTCGTGGGCAACAAACCGCCAACACCTCCGTGTACGCTACACAATCGTCAACGACACCATCTGCTGACGTTCATACAGCTCACTCTGCATCGCTTCCGACACCGCCGTTTTCACACTCCCTGCGGCTGCTGTTCAGCTCGGCACCAACGTTACCCGATACCGATGCAGACTTTACAGATGCCGATCAAGTGCGCGTCATGACCCGACGTGAACGCATCGATCTATGGATCATCGTATTTGCGTTCGGAGTCGTGGTCGGGGTGTACGTTGCGCAACAGAGCGCCTCCCTGGGTGCTGATCCCGCTCGGCAGGTTCTCAACGTTCGCAACGTACATCAACCAGTTGTTCATACCGTACGGCTACTCTGCCGACGCAGCCGGTAACATGGGTGCGGGGCTGATCGGCGCGGGCATCATCGCGGCGGGCGTGTCAAGTCCTGTTCGTCATCATTCAATCCGCCTCGAGGCGAAGCATCTGCTGACTCGCATATAGCTCTTTGACAAGGCACTCAAGATGCGCCTTGCGCTCAGCACCAAAGTCATCCTACCCATCATCTGGGCGTGCTTCATCGCATTGATCTGGCAAAGTCAGTCTTCCCCTCGTACACGAGCGCTACTCTGACACCTACAGTCAAGCCAGACAACGTGCCCAGCATCGTCGTCCTCCTCATCTTGATCGGTAGCGGCATGTTCACCCTCCTCCCTGTCGCTCTCGAACTCGCAGTCGAAGTCTCGCGCTCGCCCGAACCTTCATCTGCGCTCCTGTGGTTCGCGGGAAACGTCTTCAGCGTGACGTTCATTCTGGTGTTGGATCAGCTCAAAGCGGCCGATGCGGATCCTTGGGGTCCACCGGGCAATCTTCGGCGCGGTATGGTCTTCTTGAGTGTTTGGGTCGGAGCAGCGGCGCTGGCTGTCTTGGGGCTGAAGGGAGAGCAGAGAAGGCGGCGAGGCGATGAGCAGTGGAAGACGGGATCTTTGGGGGAGTAGGCATAGGTCTCTCGCCAAGTCGAGATTGTATCAAGGTCCAAACATCATCATCACGTAGTCTAGAGCTCAGATGCTCACTAAGCGACTGCCAGTACTATGTAATCATGGCTTTTGGCCCAGGCAACCGTCACCTGTGGACGTCTCAAGCAGGTACTGGACTGACTTGACGCAGGTGAATCGTGACTGCGTAACAGTCAATACGTCACTCGGCAATGGCCATCGAGCTCAATCGTACATACCTGACAGCGGTCGCACATGCGGTACGCGATCGGTTTCTTTGTGTCGTTCGGGCCCGTCACCCAGTTCGTTTTGGTGGCGTTCTGCCCATGAGACTGTGTGTCACCGCACGGGCAAAAGCACTTATTGGTCGTGTCGCGGTGCGGCATAGAGTACCAGTTCAGAATACCGTCTTCTTCAAGGTCGCTAGGCATGGTTGGGCCAGACATGGTTGGGGTGTCCATCACTGTGGCCGATGGGTGCTCTTTGTACCCGCAGGCTAGAGCGGACTTTGGGCTCAGTCAAAGTGTCGATCGAAGTTGGGACGGGGTACCCCGTGAGTCAGAAGGCAGCGGATCGGGCACGGAGAGGACGTGACGGTGGGCTCCAAGCAAAGGAAGCGCAAGGCAGGAGCAGGTGCCACATGCCTTTGTGCCACCAACCCCTTGCCACCGGCTGCTCACCACCGAGCATGAGGATTGCTGCTGCATCCACACGCTACGCCATCACTGGCATCATGGCATCCCAGCAGTCACCACTGATCAGTATCCCAAAGAAGGTCACAGAGGATGTCGACTGGACGACCCCGATCCGCCAGGTGATTGCGCAGTCGTACGGCGAGGCCCCGGATCAGTACGCCGAGGAATGCTCGGTCTTGCAGCGCTGTAGGCAGGACGCGGTCCGCGGTGCTGGATCAGACCACACAGGTGAGCGGATGGTGTGGGGTGGACAGCAGTGACTGACAGAATACAGCGCGCGACCTGCTGTACAAGTACTTTGGTCAGCTCGAGCTGCTCGAGCTGCGGTTCTCCGAGATCAAGGTGTCCTTTCCTTGGTGAGTACCGCTCACGCTCGCATACCTAGCTTGACGATGATTGCAGGCACGATGCATTCACCGACAAGATCACCACTCAAACATCTTTGGCGTTCGAAAAGGCTTCCATCATCCACCTCATTGCCTCGATCCTTTCCTCGCTTGCGGCAGAATCATCGCGCTCGGACCCCGAAGGCCTCAAGCGGGCATACCATCACTCGCGTGCATCTGCTGGGATGTTGACCTATATCAACGAAAACTTCCTGCATGCGCCTTCGACCGATCTCTCTCGCGAAGTCGTCCACCTGTTAATTGGAATCACCCTTGCCCAGGCGAGCGAAATCTTTGTCGAAAAGGTCGTGCAGGAGAAGAAGGCTGCGTCACTGGTCGCGCGACTCGCCAGCCAAGTGGCAGGAATGTACACGGCGCTCGTTGAAGAAGCAAAGGATTTCCAGGGAAAGTCGATCCTCGACCGCTCGTGGCTTTCAGTCCTGCAAATCAAGGCCAAGCTGTTCCCCTCGCTCGCACAATACTACCGCGCCGTTGCAGACAACGCAAGTGGAAATCACGGGGCCGGTCTGGTTCGTATGACGCTGGCACATTCGCTCGCTGTCGAGGCATCGCGCCACGCCCAATCCTTTACCTACATTTTCTCGTCCCAGGCGACGACCACGCTTCCTCACGATGCAGCAATCGCCCTCGCCGAGATCACAAAGGCTCACCAAGCTCTTTGTCTCGAGCAGAAGACGCAAGCGAGCAAGGACAACGATCTGATTTATCACGAGATCCTGCCGAGCGAGTCGAGTCTGCCCGCAATCGAAAAGCTCTCCGCCGCGACACCTATCACTATCCAGGAAATCTATGGCAACCCAGATGTGTCCAAGCTCATCGGGCCGGACATCTTTGGCCGCTTGATCCCCATGGCCGTGCACGAGAGCGCGTCGTTGTATTCCGAGGAAAAGGCCAAGCTTGTCCGCGCAGAGGTCGAGCGCGTCGACTTGGCAGAGGGTCAAGTCCGTGCCAGTCTTGAGCACCTCGGCCTGCCACAGAACCTCACCAAGTGGGCTGCCATCGTCGACCCTGCGGAAGCGTCGGATGGAACTGGTGCAAGCGATGGCTTGAGACGCTGGGCGCTCGAGATTGAACGCGGGGAGCGCGGCGACGCGGTGCAAAGCTTGCTCAACCGTCTTGAAGACGAACGAGGGCGGTGCGAGCGAGAGATGAGTGAAATTGCACGAGAGCTCGAGCAGGAAAGTCGCGAATGCGAACGCATGCGGGTGAGTCTGTCGAAGTTGTTTCCAAGCCACGCACTGAAACGCTGCAGGCCAAGCACTCGCACATGTGGACCCAGCAGCCATCAGCGCCTCTCACTCGGCATTTTCGGACAAACCTGCAGAACAATCAATCTTCACTGTCACAGGCGGCTGCCACCAACCAGCATGTCATCAGTCTATGGGAGTCGATACGATCCGACATTGCTCTCCTTGCCCAGGGTGAAGCTGCAGTGTCGGCTCAGGCTGCGGCCGTTGCGAACGGCCAACAATCAAGCCAGCCTGCGGCCAGCCTCCTTGATCTGGACGATGGCGGAATGGCAGGCAATGGAATTGATGAGCGCGAGCGGGAAGAAGTTCGCGTCGGGATCGAGAGCTTGCGGAAGAAACTCGACAGGCTTGGCAAGATTCGCAAGGAGCGTGATGAAGTGCTTAAAGATCTCAAAGAGAAGGTTGGTCGATCGCCTATAGTGATCCCAGACTAACACTTGGCAGATCCAAACGGACGACGTGTCGAATCTGCTTTTGCTCAACCGCCGCACCCAGAACGTCGAACCTCAACTATTCGCAGATGAGCTGGAGAAATTCCGACCGTACCAAGGTCGCATTGGTGCCGCTGTGTCGGCCTCCGAGAACCTTCTGCAGGACCTCGAAAAGACGGTCAAGGCGATCGAGCGGGGCAAAGGGATGAGGGAGCGTGGTCGTGTCGGTAGAGACCGTGAGAGGCGCGTTGTCGAGTGGGAGCGGCGGCTTGTCAAGGCTGCGGAAGGCTATGGCGAAGTCCGCACGGGTCTTGGGTACGTTTGGTATTCGTGAATCTCCGCAACGCTGACAAGGATGCAGCAAAGGGTTAGAGTTCTACGGTAGTCTGAGCCATCACGTCGACACGCTCCGTCGAGAGGTCCGGTCATTCGTGGCAACGCGCAACGATGAACGCGAGAAGCTCGTCAAAGACCTGGAGAACCGGTCCCGGATCGCTTCGCCAACATCTCCGACACGCGGCTTGGAGACGCAGATGGGCGGCTTAGGTCTTGGCAGCACGAACTCGCCATACAACTCGACCGCTTCCTCAGCTGCGCCCTCGCAATCGCCTTACCCTGTGCCGCCTGCGTCATCCATCAATCGTACGCAGTACCCATCGCAGCCTCCACAATCGCCGTACTCTGGTCACTCGTCGTCTGCACAGTCGCCTCCTCAGCAGAGCCAGTCGCCGTATCCCGCCCCTCCACCGGCGAGGCCACAGCAATCTGCTTCACCGTACGATTTCAGCTCTTTGGGCTCCGGCCTGCCGTCAGCATTCTCGCTGGATCCAACGCCACCTCCGCAGCCTGCTCCGCGCCCGACGCAGCCGTACACTCAGCAAACGAATTCATACGCGCCCTCGCCCTCGCCTTCTGCGTTACAGCATCAGCCTCGACAGCAGCCGCAGTATCCTGTGCAGTATTCGTTACCGTCACGGAGTCCATATCCTCCACCTCCGGCTCGTCCAACTCAATTCCCTCCCCCGCCACCCGCGCCGCACCACCCATCGTATCCGGCACCACCACCCGCCCATGGAGCCTACCCTCCGCCTCCGCCTCAGCCGACACAACACTACGCGTCGCCTGCAGCTCAGCCGGCTTATGGTGCTACTTCGAACCCTTACCAGCCACAGCAGCTCTATCAGCCTCAGCAGCAGTACCCGTCACATCCGCCTCCACAAATGCCGGCCGGCTACGGACCACCGCCAACCGGCCCGGGTGGATATGCGGCTCCAACCTCCCAGCCGACTCACCAAACGCCTTATGGACAAGGGTATGGACAGCAAGGCTATCAGCCGCGGTGATCGTGATGCTCTTTTGTCAGACTATATGCAGCATAAATGACTAGTAGAGTTCAGCATCGCCAGCAATTCGACCGTCACTTTCCAAACTCATGATCTGGTCCAGTCATGCAAGGAGTGTCCATGCTCATGATCAAAGGAGTCACTAAATGACCGGTGCTAGGCATGGCAACTGCAGGTGAGCTTCCGTGTCAAATGACTAGCTCGGATGAAAGGATACAAAGCTAATCAAGCTTGTTTCTCTGTCGCTCTGTACTATGCGCCATGCAAAAAGGTGGCCACCAAGTGAGCGCATAAATGCAGCTACCGGCGGCAGGTGGTGCATCCTCGCACGCATCACAAACAATGGCTGCTACGCTTGAATCGCAAACTGCTGTCATTGACTCGGTGCAGAACCACGACTTTGCTCGGAATGAGTCAGTAGCGCCAACGACGACTCTGGTTGCGCCTCAGAGCCAACGATCGACGGCGTCGGACCGCGCTGTGTTGGAATACGCCACTCAGCCAGCCATCCCTTCGGCAAGCCGGCACGACGCCGCATCCGGCGAACACTACATCCGGCGAGGATGTAGCCAAGACACGTCTGCCGCGGCGAGGATGTAGTCAAGGCGCCGAGG